>RXON01003953.1:0-43558 GCA_009667805.1 Leptobrachium leishanense | reverse complement strand
TTGTTTCCTGTCCCCCAGGGCACTACCCGGACCCCCATACACCTTTTATGGCAAATATGTAGCATATATGCCCTCTTGGAGGGCACTCCAAAAAAACGAATTTTCAGCCCCATTGACTTGCATGGGGGTTCGGGTTCGGGTTCGGTCCTGAACAAATGGGAAGTTCGGGTTCGGGCTCGAACCGAACTCGGGGAGTGTTCGGCTCATCCCTACTCCTGGGGACTGGAGCTAGAAGCATGTACAGCATGGACAGATCCTCATGCTTGAACCCCCTGTGATCTGCAAGAGCCACATGGGTTGCTCCAGAATATATAGAGTTTCCTGCCCCTTCCAAAAATACCCACAAATGGCCCAGCCTCCTGCACTACGTGTCCCAGCATGCCTGGGTCTGGGCATGCTCCGTGCGTTTCTCCATTAATTTTTAATTGCCCAAAACATCAATCATCGCCACGGACCCCCTCTAGGGATCAAGGGATGTGCTTTCTTCTTTGTAGACATGACTACATACCTCTGGTGCCGTGCTGTCTACGTGAAGGTGTGAATAGATGACACAGGACTTCCATTTGCTCTAATGCGTCATTTCCACCCTGATCCTGTATCAAAGGAATCCCATTTCACAGAAACCTGTTGTATCCCTCCCAGGGACAAAAGATAACCAGGTTAATTACTTTCTAGCACATACGCAAAGGAGGTTGTGTACCAGGCATATGTGGAAAATGGATACTTCGCATATATGGATAGCCATAGATATATATCTATATACGTATATATAGCAATATATATAGCGATTTTATATATATATATATATATATGTATATATATAGACATACAGAGAGATAGGTATGTCTACCTGTGACACCCCCTACCATGACCACACCCCTTATCCAATACCTTCCACTGTTTATTACTCTTATTCTTATCCCCCAAAAATCCAGATTAGCAAGTATGATGAAATAAAACTTTTTGGGCTAGATTACACATTGAATGCTAACTGTAGCGTTCGGATATGTAAGCATTAACGCTGGGGAAAGTGACTTTAACACATGCCCCCCATATTAAATTCCTAAAGCTAAACCCCTTAAAAATCTGTTAGCGCTTTGGTGTTTGCACTAGCTTGCCTGAGTTTACTGTACTTCACGCATCCTATACTTAACCTGGGGAACACAATCAGTAATTAGCGTTAGGATAAGTAAGGTATTACAAAGTCCTAGCGCTAATTACCGTTCTGATGGGTTAAAGAAAATGTTTGCTACTCCTAAAAGCTGGTGCTAAGTGAATCAGCTTTTGCAGAATTATTTAGCACCCCATGAAAACCTCCCCAATAAATCCAATACTCACCTCACATCCCGCGGCGAGAATGTTAGCTTGATCTGCCGTTTGAGACTGGGGACAGTCTGCGAGATCGGGATCGCCGAGAGCTTGCAGGAGGTGATACTCACAGCAGCTGATGAGCACTACTATGTGGTGTATGAGCGTATCACAGAGCTCCACAGCAATAAACCTCACAATAATGTGTGGTGTGTATGAGCACTATGCAGTGTGAATTAGTACTCTCTTTCTCACCCCTCTGTCACACATCTCTCTCTATGATCACTGTGTGACCCCTCGTTCTTACTGTGACCCCCTCGCTCTTTAATCCCTCTCTCTCTCTCTGTGATCCCTCTCTGATCTCTCATCCCTCTCTCTGTGATCTCTCATCCCTCTCTTTCTGTGATCTCTCATCCATCTCTCTGTGATCTCTCTCATCCCTCTGTGATCCCTCTTTCATCCCTCTGTGATCCCTCTTTCATCCCTCTCTCTGATCTCTCACATTCCTCCCTCTCTGTGATCTCTTTCATCCATCTCTCTCTGTGAACTCTCCCTCATCTCTCTCTCTCTCTGTGATCCCTCTCTTTCATCCCCTGTCTGTCTCCACTGTCTCTCCACCGTGTAGTGTCCCCCTCCCTGCATGCTGCCCCCCCTCCTCCCTGCAGAGGTGAGATCAGAGGGAGAGCGGGGGTGGGGCGTTCAGTAAGTTAAAAAAAAATGCTACCCAAGGGATTGGAAATTGGAATCAGTAGGGGAATCCTACCTGACCCCCTGGCTGCAGCTCAGCTGGTCCTGCTCTTGCTCTGTCTTCACGCCTCCCTTCCACATGGTGTGGAAACAGGAAGACATCACGTGCAGGAGGATGGAGAGGAGCAGCCATCGGTGTCTCGCTCAGCAGCTGATGAGCACCACCTACTGGCTGCTCCCTCCAGAATAATTCTCCTGCACCTTTTATATTGCGGGGCTGCTTGAGCTGTGTGCCATCTGTTGTCATGGCACCCTGTGCAGCCGCAAGGCTCGCACACCCCAAAGACCGGTCCTGGCTCCATTCATGCTGATAAAGTGACTGTGCTAATGTGCAAATCACATGCAAGAAAAAAGGTATATTTTTCATGTATCCAAGTTTCAGTACAGTCGACAGATGTACCTCAAAGTAAGATATGACAGAAAAAAAATAAAAGTCCAATTCTGCTAGAATTAGAACAGATTTTATATATAAATATTGCCCTAGAATGTGACTTTTATAGTATGAACAACTCACATTCTCCAGAGCCACTAAATGACCTGGCTCTGGTATGGATGGCATGTGGTTGAATAGAGGGCGACACTACCTTTCTTTACGGTGATGAATATCCTCAAAGACAAAAAGATCAGGAGAGAGCTTCCATAGTGCAGTATATTCTGATATTTTTGGATCAAATATTGATCAGGAGGTAATACACTCACCGATGTTGGAGCCTCATTCAGATTGGCTCTATGTGTTTGCGGGTAACACTGTTATGGCCAATGTCTAACCTGCTGTAGATTGCCTCCAAGCTGGGCCGGATTAACATAGGGGCAGATGGAGCAGCAGCTCCAGGCACATGCCTCAGAATAGGCCCTGAGAAAGGATAACTATGTCTGCATTTGGACACAAGTATCTCCAAACCCATAGCAGCTGCAGGGTCAAGTGAGGTATCACTGGAAAGGCCTGAGCATGGCCTTTCCAATGATTTCAAACATGACCAGGTTTTTTTCACTCTTCAATTATAAAGTAAACCATGATGCTGCACTAACTAACCATCACATTTCTCATGTCACCAACATTTCTCATGTTGAAGGAGAATCAGGCTGGAAGATGGTTGCTACTATGAGCCAGGCAGCCATCTTGTTCAGAATATTGGTTCACCAGTAAATAGAATAGATTTTATTTAGATGAGAAGAGCAGAGCTTACATAGAATTTAAGGAATGTGTGGTAGATTAGAAAAGCTAACAAGAAAATCAGGCAGAATCCGGCCGGCTCTTGGCACGGAGAGACAGGAAGATTTATGAATGGGGCAAGGTCATTGAGATGTGCAGAGGAACAAAGAAAACATAGAAAACAGACCAGGCCCCAGGCTATCTGAATAAACATAGCCTATAGGGAGGGAGGCACTGCCCGGAGAAAGACAGCACAACAAATCACAGACTGTCAAACTAACATGAAGTGTATCAATTTATAGTTAAATGTGGAATGTTCTTTGTGCTTGTGCTGATGATGGGAGGTATTAACCCACGTGGGGTGGAATAAAGTGTCATGGGAGGTGGGCTAATTGGGATGTACCTAATTACGTATTTTTGGGTATAAGACCCCTTGCACGGGGTGAAAGGGGGGCTCACTCTTTGCGATTCAATCCTGTGTGAGCACTTGTGTGACGACACAATAAACGTTTGCCTTTCCTGAAGAGACTCGTGTTTGGACAATCCTTGCTTGTGTCTGGTCCGGCGCCGTTTTAGAAGTGAACCTGTCTGACTCCGGTTACATTTCTTGGGGGCTCGATAGCCGGGATAACGGGCCCTTTGCCAGGACACAGGCAACGGCTGCTGAACACAGTGCGGCGATATTGACTGCAGGTGCACGAGAATCCCGCTGGTTGGGCGTCCGTTGAAGGTGAGCTGACATCTGCAGGCGCCAAGCAGGATTTCCTGTTCAGTGGACCTCGTCTCGTCCCAAACGGACCCCTGACCCGGGAACTGGGACACCACTGAGTCTGAGGAAACAGCAAGCAGCGCCGGCGATAGGTAACGTGTCTTCTATGTTTTGTATGTCTAAAGGAGATACCGGTATCTAAGGGAAACGTCCGACTGAGATAGACGGATAAGAGGATGCGATGGCCACCATCCTATTGGCATATCTAGCCCGCCGCTGATAGCACTGACATTGCTAAGGAGCCAGAGTGGCTAGCGGGTGTCTGGATTCGGGGGAATTGAATGCCAATCAAAGTGTAGTTCTGTAAGAGAGGGAGGAGGTAGCCACGTGGAGTTGCATAAGTCATTTTAGTGTTTGTAAATAGAGCTTCACCACGTGGGTAAACGGGAAAGGAGGAGGGTTTTTCTGTGACTGGGCTGAGAGCCTGAGTCAGTGCCTAGTGTGTACGCCGTGTAGTGAGAAGGGCTCATAGTGGAGCCAGCGGTAGCTGCAGAGATAGTGGTGCTGAGTGGGTAGATTATCCATAAGGCAGATTGGAATTGCAGACGGAAGTATAGATAAGGAACGGGGTGCACATAGTCACACGCAGTCAAGAGTTAGAGTTCAAATTACGGGGTATAAGGAGCCACAGAGGAGGGACTGAGTAGTACCCTCGGCTAGTAGAAAGAGTTGAAGTTTATGTTCTGTTCTGTGCTGAAAGTATCTGATACGGTATGTGCTGTGAATGAATTGACTCGAGTGCTGTGAGTGAACGTGCGCCTACTCGCTCCGCGAGGAAGCAAATACAAGTTTTGACCCCGAACGTACGTTTCCGGCTCAGGCGACTGCAGTCGGCTACTGAAGGGGGAAGCGCCTCAGACACGAACGAATTGTTGGCTGAAGTATCAGACTGTAGATTTTAACTGTTGTTGAAATAATATATCTGTATAGCAAAGGTACTGTTTTCAGGAGTGACAATGGGTAACGGGTCATCAAAGCCCAAGAAGGTAAAGGAGGGGAGACGCCCCTAGAATATATGGTGCGAAATTTCGATGCATTATATAAAAACTCATGACTATGGTGTAGAATTGACAAAAGAAAAGCTAAAAGTGATGTGTACAGTTGTGTGGCCGTTATTAGTCCCAGGATGGCCAGAGCAGGGGTCAATGGACCCGGAGTTGGTACAGAAGGTACACTCCCAAGTCACAGAGCAGTACGGACATCCTGAACAGTACCCGTATATAGATATATGGAGATATTGTATTAAAAATAAAAGTCATTTTATAATGGTTGCAGGGAAAAATAAGAAGCAGGACCCCCAAATGTGAGGAGAGAGGAGACCGTGTTGGTAGAACAACCGGAAGAGAGTGATGGTCTGCCCCCGTCCTATCCATCATGTTATGGGGCAGCTAGGGAAGCTCTGAATGCCGCGGTTGCGCGGGCGGAGAGGGGGGAGCGGGCAGCTGCTGTGTCTCGGTCAGCTCCCTCTGCTCCGTCCCGTGTGGCTGGAGGAAGGGCAGGGCGCAGCGGGTGGAGGGGACAGAGAGGCTCCACCAGAGAAGATTGAGATGCCCGATGGGAGCGTATATAAATTAGTGCCCCACGGGAATGGTGATGATGAAAAGGAGGATGAGAACCAGGGAGTTACCACACGCGCAGCGAATAATATATATAAACACCGGGAGCCATACCAACACAATCCTAACAAGAGTGCTATGCAGTTGCCTTTGCGGGAGGTGCCAGGCCCCCCATTGGCGGATGGGAATCCAGGGCCAATGCAATACACATACGTCCCATTCACGACAACGGATCTTTTTAATTGGAAAACACACACACCACTGTATTCCACAAATCCCGCAGCAGTGGCCAGTATGATAGAGTCAGTTATGCTCACACATAACCCCACATGGGCAGATTGTCAGCAATTAATGTTGACAATGTTCACCACAGAGGAGAGAGCCCGAATAAATAGTAGCGCGCAAAAGATTTTACTCGCCCAAGCCGTAGCAGATGCTAAACCTCATCCAGAAGCGTGGGCAGAGGAACACTACCCCAAAACAGATCCTAAATGGCCGTACAATACAGTTGAAGGAGTTGCCCATCTGCAGACATACAGAACCGCTGTAATTATGGGTGTTAAAGCGGGAGGGAAGAAGCCCACAAACATGGGAAAAATAGCAGATGTGGTGCAAGAGGTTAAGAATCCCCAAGTGCGTTTCTAGAGAGATTGCTGGATGCGTACAGGATGTATAGTCCTATTGATCCTGAAGCGACGGAGAATCAGAGGTTAATTAACTCTTCGTTTGTGGGTCAGTCACAAAGGGATATACGGAACAAAATACAGAGAATAGATGGGTTTTTGGGAAAAGGTATTAGCGAGTTAGTTGAGATCGCTAATAAGGTGTATCATAACCGGGATTTAGAGGAAATAAAGAAACAGAAGGGACATACCGGGGTGGTTGGATACATGGGGAATGGTGGAGGACGAGGTGGCCCAGACAGAGGAGGGCAAGGGTAGGGGGCTAGAGGAAGAGGAAGGGGAGCCCCTAGGGAACCCCTAGGACCCAATCAGTGCGCGTGGTGCCGGGGTGAAGGTCACTGGAAAAACGACTGTCCTGCATTTTTGGCTAAATTTGGGGGACAGGGTGAAGTTGGGAGCGGCGGGGGTCAAGCCCCTAATGGCCAGGTAACAGACGGAAGGTATGAAAGAAGTGAGGGAATGGAGCGGGGTTTGTGGGACTGGCGGGGACATCATTTGAAGGGCAGGATGCATATTGACGGGGACCTGGGCCCATCCCGCTCGGTAGCCACGAGCCCACGGTCACAATGAGAGTGGGAAATAAAGATGAAGTTTTTATGGTTGATACCGGTGCCGAATATTCTGTTGTAACTAAACAAATTGCACCTCCAATGGGAAATGAGGTTGATATTATGGGAGCAATGGGGTGTCTGCCAAATATCCTTTTCTTGCTTCTAGAAAATGTAGTGTGGGTGGGCATAATGTTGAACATGAATTTTTGTATATGCCCGAATGTCCCATCCAACTCCTGGGGCGGGATATCCTGTGCAAATTGCAAGCCCAAATTACGTTCCTTCCCGGGGTCACGCTCAATTAGACCTGCCCGAGAGTGGCGGCTCTGCTCGGCAGCATAATCCAGCCAGTCCGCACAATCCACAATCTGTGAAAATTGCAGTAGTTATGCCAAGGGAGGAAGAATGGCGCACGGCACCTACTCTGCCTGCCGCGCCGGATCCGCATGCACTACTCCTTGAAATTCCTGGGGTATGGGCGGAGGAAAACCCGCCAGGACTTGCCATAAACATACCCCGGTATATGTGGAATTAAAGCCCGGCGCAACGCCTGTGGCCCTAAGACAATATCATATCCCACAAAAAGCCAAGCAGAATATACAAATACATTTACAGAGACTTAAAGATAACGGCATATTAAAATTCTGCGTGTCACCATGGAACACACCCCTATTGCCAGTACTGAAAGAAGGCACACAAGAGTACCGCCCTGTCCAAGATTTACGAGCTGTCAACGAGGCCACAGTAACATTACACCCTGTGGTTCCTAATCCATACAATTTACTGGCGTTAATTCCCGGAGATACACAATATTACACAGTGCTTGATTTAAAAGACGCTTTCTTTTGCATCCGTCTGGCTCCAGCAAGCCAGCCCCTTTTTGCATTTCAGTGGGAAGAGTCTACCACGGGGGCGCGCCATCAAATGACGTGGACGCGCCTCCCTCAAGGTTTCAAAAATTCGCCCACGATTTTCGGTGCGCGCTTAGCCAAGATCTCCTCGCCTTCAACGCTCAGCCAGACAAAGTAGTGTTACTACAATATGTTGATGATTTATTACTGGCCTCTCCACAGAAAAAGACTGTTTATCCGCCACAAAAGCCTTGCTACATCTGCTAAGCCAAGCAGGTTACAGAGTTTCTAAAAAGAAAGCACAAATATGTAAACGCAGTGTAAAATATCTGGGCTTCCAGTTAACAGGTACCAAACGTGCACTGGGGGCAGAAAGAAAAGAAGCGGTGTGCCGCATACCCCAACCAAAGACCAGGAGACAAGTCCGTGAGTTCCTGGGAGCTGCAGGCTTCTGCCGCCTGTGGATCCCCAACTTCGCCGATATTGCCAAGCCGCTTCATCAAGCCACCAAGGGGGGAGAACTAGACCCCTTTCATTGGGAAGAAGAGCAAACAGCAGCGTTCCTGAAATTAAAGACTCTGCTGATGGAAGCTCCTGCACTGGGCCTGCCAGATCATAGCAAGCCTTTCCAGCTGTTCGTACATGAACATAATCAAACAGCGACAGGAGTATTGGTCCAGACCTTTGGCTCATGGCTGAGGCCTGTGGCCTACCTCTCCAAGCAACTCGACCCTGTGGCCTGCGGCCTACCCCCATGCCTGAAAGCAGTGGCTGCCACCGCAATGCTGATAGCAGAAGCAGACAAGCTGACCCTTGGACAAGTTCTTCATGTCAAGGTGCCCCACGCTGTCAAGGCTCTGCTGGATGTGAAAGGAGGTTACTGGTTCAGCAACAGCCGGATGACGAAGTACCAAGCCATGATGTGTGAAAATCCACGGGTTCATTTGGACCTCATCGCTACCTTAAACCCTGCTACTTTACTGCCTGACTGTGAAGAGGATCCAGATCATGAATGCCTCCAAGTTATGGAAGAAGTGTTCAGTAGCAGGCCAGATTTGAAAGACGTACCCCTAGACAAATACGATCTACAGCTATTCACTGATGGTAGCAGCTATATGGATGATGGGAAGAAAGTCTCCGGCTATGCAGTAGTCTCAACAGAAGAAGTCATCGAAGCAAAGCCACTGCCAGGCCATACATCTGCACAATTGGCTGAAATAACAGCTTTAACCAGAGCCCTTGAAATTTCTGAAGGCAAAAGAGTAAATATCTATACAGATTCCAAGTACGCCTTCATGACAGTCCATGCACATGGTGCACTCTACAAAGAAAGAGGCCTACTCACGTCTTCAGGACAACAAATCAAATATGCGGCTGAAATCGCGGCCCTCCTGGAAGCAGTGTGGAAACCAAGTGCTGTCAGCATCATGCACTGTCGTGGCCACCAAAAAGGCCGTGATGAAATTCCAAAAGGTAACAGACGCGCAGACCAGGCCGCAAAAGCAGCTGCAAAACCACCACCGCCAGCAGAAGATCAAGCTAAAGTATTGATCTGCAAGCAAGAACCGCAATCCTCTATGCCAAATTACGAGTTCTACATGAATTTGAGAAAGTTTGAACCCCACGGCGAGTTCATTGAAATAATATTGCACAAATGGCAAGATGATTATGAACTATTAGAACTCAATCATGATTATATCCAATGGCTTTTCCCAACTCGGACACAAGGCCGAAATTTCTACTCTACTCCTCTAAATCCGCAAGAGACACGCCTAATGGTTAACACCTCAGAAGTTCAGCAAAGACTGCGCAGAGCCTACAAAATGATGCTGAAATTCTTCGGCGTAAAAATAGTGGGGAGGAGGAAGACAAAGAAACAACTGAAGTTGAACGAGCAGAAAATTTCGCGTCACGTTTTGAAAATTTGACAATCAATCCTCACAATAATCTACGAATCACACGAATACTGCACAGTCTGGGAGAATTGGGAGCAGAAGAATATCAAGTCCCACTGGTGAGGTTCTTCCTCAAGGAGATCCTTATCAAGAACAGACTGCCAAGAATGAAGAAAAGTGCAATGAACTTTTTCATACCAGCAGTAAGAGATTCACAAGACAGACAAGATTTGTTATTTTTCGCATGGCGATACTATTTCCCAAAAGAAGAATTCATCTGGGGAAATCATGGAGAATTGGCACGATACAAACCAAAACCAGTGGTAGCTGCACTTCTACCGGCGCCACTGAGCGAATGGACACCTGTGTACTCAGAGAAAGAAAAGAAGTGGCTGACAGAAGAACCCGGAGGGTATGGAGAAGATGGATGGTTCCAGATGGAGAATGGACGAATAGTCCTACCAGCAACACTGGCTCCTGAAATCGTAAGAGCACTTCACGCAAGTACCCATGGAGGGAGAGAAATGATGGAGCAACAGTTGGAGCCACATTTCTACGTACCAGGATTGTCAGCAATCTGCAAAGCAACAGCTCAGCAGTGTGTAACATGTGCCAAAAACAACCCGAGAACAGGCCCATCTCAACCCCCAGGGAAACAGCCAATCGGGCTATCCCCAATGGCATCATTACAAATAGACTTTACAGTGCTGCCACCCTGCAAAGGATACAAATATTTACTAGTGATGGTGTGCACTTTGACAGGATGGGTGGAAGCCTTCCCAACAAGAACTGAAAAGACTACAGAAGTAGTAAAGAGTCTGATGAAAGAAATAATACCACGTTACGGACTTCCACTCGAAATAGGATCAGACAATGGCCCCGCATTTATCCAGAACTGTTTACAACAACTTGCCCGGCTACTGGGCATCACCTGGAAGCTACACACTGCCTACAGGCCCCAAAGTTCGGGAAAAGTTGAAAGAATGAACCGTACCCTGAAGACTTTGATGTCCAAACTGTGCCAAGAGACGTCACTAGGCTGGTTGGACTTGCTGCCGATAGTCCTTTTGCACATTAGGTGCAGACCAACCCCCCAATTGAAGCTAAGTCCGTACGAACTTATGTTTGGACGGCCAACCCCTCTGATTAATGGACTAAGGGGGGACCTTCGGGCATTGGGAGAAACTAAACTAAATGATCAGGTAGTAATGCTGGGTAAATCAATGCAGAAATTAAATACTTGGTGGGGGATAATATACCGCATTTTCTGTATCCTTCACTGCATAAGTATTGTCCGGGTGACTCAGTATGGGTAAAAGAGTGGAAAAATGATCCACTGGGTCCAAAATGGAGAGGTCCTTATCTTGTCCTGTTATCAACCCCTACAGCAGTAAAGGTTGCCGAGGTGGTCCCGTGGATACATCACTCCAGAGTAAAAGCAGCTGCAGCCAGTCCTGAGCCAGCATGGAAGGTCGTTACCAACGAGACCAACCCGCTGAGGCTGAAGCTGACAAAGACCACAGCCATGAGCACCTAAATGATCCTAACCCCGATGATTCAGAGGATCAACAAGTGGGTGTTTTGATGGGCACAGGTCCTGACCACCCGCCAACGGGGGATACCCACAGGGTGCTTTTTAGGGGCCCGGCCCCCACCCTTGATCATCCAGAAATGTTCTTTACTTTTGAAATTCCGGTGGGGAGGGATTGGGTTTATGTGACTGTGAAAAGAATTGCCCAAGGAATTCTGACATTCGGGGCATTTGTGGTGCTGATTTTATATCTTGCTAATCTGATTTATGGACTCTCACGTGGAGCATGCCCCAATTGTACAGGCAACGTGGGGAAAGTGGATATTTCCCATATCTGGAATGGTACGCACCCGGTGATGGAGAACCGTACCATGTGGAGACAAAAACGAGAAATATCATCCGAGATATTGCCAAGAGGACATTTACTTGTGCAATTTAAATATGACTATGCTAAGAAATCTGGGCAGGAAGCATGTTGGGTGTGCAGCAGAATGCACCCAGAGACAATTCATATCCCATTTGCTTCTGTTCCAATGAACCTGAGTATGTTTGCATCAGGGAATATCACAATACACTCTTTTCGGCCACCCAGAGAACAACCAGAAATGTATGAGGCCGGATACCCCATAATAGGGTACATATATCCCCAGAATGGTGTTTCCAAATAGGGCCAGATAGAGACACACATAAGAAGGAAGGGTGTTACTCAAGCAAATTCAATTGGACATCATACATATACACAATTGACACAGAGGGACACTCAAATTATCTATACATACAGTGCAGAAAACTCACGAGTGAGCAAGAAGAAGTAATTGCAAGTGAGTCTGGAGGGATGCAGAGTGTGCTGGAAACGACGAGACGAATGAGGCGAATGATGTTGGAATTAGCAAAGGGAACATTACACCTATCACCATTCATGTTAGAAGAGGGATACCAGGTGTGTTGTGGGAGAGTGTGTTACACATGGGTTCCACCAACAATAACGGGAATGTGTTATTTGGCTAAGCTGGTCCCAATCAGAGACTAAGGGGAGAAGACACAAACACAGACACGGAACTGCACCCTAGGTACCCACTGGTGTTTGAAAGACCGAAGAGAGAGTTGTTTGCAAAGATGGATCGAATATGGACATGGTTGCCAGCATGGACTGGATGGGGGAGGAGAGATGATGAGGAGATTGAATAGCTATGTCAATCTAATGGATGAGATTCTGAATAGAACCAGTATGGATATCCAGCTGCTGAATCTGGAAATGCGAGAGTTACGAAAGGTGCAGATGATACATGATATGGCGCTTGAGCAGATCAGTGCGGCTTGAATGGATTGTGTGAGATGACAATGCACTATGAATGTTGCACCTTCATCAGAAACACTACACACGAAGTCCCAGACTATTACCAGGTAATTCAAGATCACCAAGAAAGGTAGCACAGTTGCAGGGCACAGCCAGGAGGATTGCTGCCGAAGGCTGGAATCCGCTCCGTGGGTTTGGAGCAATGGGAGAATGGTTTGGTTCGATCCTGAGATTTATCTCACAGATTGGATCCATGATACTCATGATAGTGGTGGTCTTGATCATAGGGATACTGATATACCGCATAGGGCTATGCATATGGCCACTGTGCAAGACAGCACTGACACCCACACAAACACAGAAGATACCACTGATAATTCCACAGGGAATGTTCCCAGTGAACGGAAAGCCCCCAGTATGCAGAGTTTCAGAATAGTGGAGTGTAATGGCTACAAGTGCCAGGAAAAAGATCCTGACACTTGAGCCAAGGGGGGAATGAAGGAGAATCAGGCTGGAAGATGGTTGCTACTATGAGCCAGGCAGCCATCTTGTTCAGAATATTGGTTCACCAGTAAATAGAATAGATTTTATTTAGATGAGAAGAGCAGAGCTTACATAGAATTTAAGGAATGTGTGGTAGATTAGAAAAGCTAACAAGAAAACAGGCAGAATCCGGCCGGCTCTTGGCACGGAGAGACAGGAAGATTTATGAATGGGGCAAGGTCATTGAGATGTGCAGAGGAACAAAGAAAACATAGAAAACAGACCAGGCCCCAGGCTATCTGAATAAACATAGCCTATAGGGAGGGAGGCACTGCCCTGAGAAAGACAGCACAACAAATCACAGACTGTCAAACTAACATGAAGTGTATCAATTTATAGTTAAATGTGGAATGTTCTTTGCTTGTGCTGATGATGGGAGGTATTAACCCACGTGGGGTGGAATAAAGTGTCATCGGGAGGTGGGCTAATTGGGATGTACCTAATTACGTATTTTTGGGTATAAGACCCCTTGCACGGGGTGAAAGGGGGCTCACTCTTTGCGATTCAATCCTGTGTGAGCACTTGTGTGACGACACAATAAACGTTTGCCTTTCCTGAAGAGACTCGTGTTTGGACAATCCTTGCTTGTGTCTGGTCCGGCGCCGTTTTAGAAGTGAACCTGTTCTGACTCCGGTTACAATGTCACCAAGTGTTGGATGTGATGGTTACAATCCATTTTTACGAATGTACATCAAAAACCTAAAACCGCCGCACTGCCAGCGAAGAGCACTGCGTCACTAATCTTACACAAAGGTCAAGTAGGTGTCATTGGACAGGGCAGAGTCTGGCCTTTGCATTAATACATGAACCGACCATGTAAAGTGTAAATTAAGAAAAAATAGATTTTTATTTATTATATTTTAGTTCAAAGTGATGGCATTGTCCATTTGTCACATATAAAATGAGCAATATCCACTGCCATTACGCCCCTCTCATTCCCCACGCTGGGAGCAAGGTCAGTTTTTATACAAGTCAGAGATTTGTGAAAAAACATGTTCCCAAAACACAAGGGAAATATTTTAATTAAAAAAAATTTGGGTTAAAATGGTATATTTTCTCTGAAAAATGCAGTAACAGTAACAGGTCCCATTTCCCATTTTCTTTTTTTTAACAAGAATGCTCTATAGAATATATAACCACAAAGGTTTGGATGATAAAATGGGAAAAATGTTTACACTCTTTAAATGATTGAAATCTCTGAATGAAAAATTAATCACACAGTATCTGCCTGGTTAGATATACCCATATATGCACTATTGAATAACAAAAATATGTTTTCATTTCACTAAATTACAAAAAAAGCCCACCAAAATATTCAGCTCCAGGCTCATAGAGATCTTAATCCGGGCCTGCCTCCAAGTGGTGTGTAATGGTATAGGTGGACAGTGCACAGAAAGGGTTGCCAGGGACTCCAAGATGTGTAAAAAAACTAACATTTATTTAAACCAAAATAGATAAAAGAATATAAATAAACATATAGCAAGAAAAAAAGTTGTCATCTGCGCTCATTTCTATACAATTCTATGTGCAACAAAACACAATTAAAGGTTTTTTTTACTAGAATGGCCATTGAAGCGTAAACTCACTCGCCACATCACGGACCTCTTGGTAGAGTGAATATCTAACCAATGTAACCAAAAGCCACTCCTCTGAGCAGCTGCACGCTCTCTCGCTGCTTTTCAGCTAAGAGGCAAAAATGGTGGGTTTTTTTTTTGCAGCCGCTCTGGTGAGTATGGGCGCAACACCATTTTTTCTATAAATAAACATATAAAAAGAATAACAGAGTCCCAGGCCTCTAATTGAGACGCGTTTTGGCTAGTCCACCTTTGACCTCAGTCAATTAGATGTCATCTAATGCTTAAACCCCATTGACAATCTTTGAGATGTGCTGGAGAAGACTTATGAAAAAGTCAACTCTCCATCATCAATACAAGATCTTGTTGAGAAGTTAATGCATCTCTGGACAGAAATAAATGTTGTGACATTGCATAAGCTTATCAAAATGATGCCGTTCTGTAATCGAAGCAACAGGTGGCCCCAACGAAATATTACACTGTGTGACTTTTTGGCCAGGCAGTGTAGTAGGGGGCGAGTTTAACGCGGCTCAGTCTCCACCTGTGCACAGGTCTAGTTCCATACTCATCTAACTCTTCCTAATCCATTGCCTAAGATAAACATATCCAATATTTTGCGTGCAGGTTGGGATTTATAATCCTTTGGCAGGTTCACCACCCTTCAATTAACCCCTTCACTGCGGATGACATGTGGGGAATGTCCTCATAGACTACCGCTGTATGCGGAGGACGTTCCCCACATGTCATCCGCTAGCGGGAGCCCAGGAGAGATACTCACCTCTCTCCTCCGGAGTCCTGCGGTGTTCTGACTTCCCTGAAGTCAGATGCAGCTTTTAAGGCCCTCCCGATGTAAATGATATCACCGCGTCGGACGCGATGACGTCATTTTCAGGCGACCCGCTCCAAGCAAAGCCGGGAGATCGCCTGAAAGGAGGGGGAGGATTCTTTTCGGATCCCTCTTCCGATCGGGAGGACCTAGAGGGAGAAGGCAGGCACTGCTTAAAAGGGGAGAGACTCCCCTTTAAACCCTTTCGCTGCTGAGGCTTTTCACACCTCTGTGCTGAGGTCATTTTTACCGCTTTCGCTCATCATGTTTAACCGCGTTTTGTAGCCATATTTTGATATATGACCCAGACATATTATATATCGTTCTTTCCGGCAGACTCCACGGATTCATAATATGTCATTATTATATGTATACGTTATGTCATGTCTGTATTTAATAAAAAAAAATGCAATAAAATTAGAATTTTCAATAATTTATTATGTGTAAAGTGTTTTTTTTTCACATTTTAAACATGCGAGAACTTTGCGGTTATATTTTGTATGGGGTGCGCTTGTTAAAAAAATTAGAAATGGGGTCTCGTTACATTTTTTTTGGGGAAAAATTTTTGCTTTTTAACAAACGCACCGCACCGCATACAAATCGTTAGTGCAGCATTATTGTGCACATTATAATTGAAATGGGACCAATATTGCTGCATTAAAAAAAACAAAAAAACAACAACTTGTATATATTTTTTTTAGAATTTTTTTTTATATTTTAATTTTTTTTTTTTTTTTAAAAACATTTTTCATTTTCATGTTTGCTATCGTTGGAACGGCCATGCGCTGGCTGATCCAACGATATCAAATATTAACCCCTAGCTGCCACGGATCAGGAGATAGGGGGTTCATTGGAACCCCCTATCTCCACCATTGGTGGCAGCTAGGGGTTAACTCCAGGACTGACGTCATCGTGCTATGCACGATGATGCCAGTCCTCAGGGGGAGTTCCTGGAGGCTTGACCGACATCCAAGATGTCGGCCAGCTCCAGGAGAGGATCACGATCTGGCGCTTTTCAGCGCCGATTCGTGATCCGGCTCCCCAGGGGTTAATCACAGCCACCGTTTGGAAGGGCAGGCTGTGCCCTTCCAAACGGTGCCTGTATTAACCCCCTGCCCCCCGTCGATCGGGAGGGAGAGAGATCCGAAGGACCTGCCCCCCTCCCTTTCAGGCGCCTCCTCCGCACATGCGGGGGGGCGCCTGAATTAAATGTCATCGCGCCGCCGCGGTGACATCTAATTGCTCCGCCGGGGTCCCGAGTGCTGGGCTGACATCCAAGATGTCAGCCCGCACCGGGGGGCGCAGCAATCTGCCGGAATCCGGCGGATTGCTGCCTCCTGTGCATGGACGCGCTGAGCGCGTCCATAGCACAGGAGAACCACTTGGCTGGACGCGCTGAGCGCGTCCATAGCAGCCAAGTGGTTAAGTGGTGCCTGACTTTAACCCTTGAGACACTGGGCCGCTATACAGTGCCATTCGGTGCTGGATCACTGGCTAGCTCCGGTGGGGGCTGCCATCTTGGATGGCAGCTCCACCTCCGGGTCCCCCCTCGTCACTTGATGTCATCGCGCATGGCGCGATAACGTCAGTTAGCCGGGGAACCCCTAGCTGTCTGGGGACTTCCCAAGGAAATCCCATGGTGGAGATAGAGGGTTCCTTTGAACACCCATATCTACCGACCAGTGTCAGCTAGAGGGTCATGGTTGGTGTCATTTGAAAGGCCTTTCGAATGATTCCAAACATGACCATGTTCAAAGTAAGATTTTTTTTAAAAAAATAACAAAAAATGTTTTAAAAAAATAAATAAAAATGTGTTTTTTTGTGTAATATTCCAATTGTTCCAATTTCAATTATAATGTGAACAATGATGCTGCACTAATGATTTTTTTTCTATGGGGAGGTTTGCTAAAAATCACGTAATTCCCCCATTTATAATTTTTTTAACAAGCGCACTCCATAGAAAATATAACCGCAAAGGCTCAGATGATAGAATGGGGAAAAAAAAACACTTTACACGCTGTAGATGACTTAAAATTCAAATTTAATTGCATTTGTTGTTATAATATTCAAGCAGGGCATGATGTATACATTAGGGATGAGCTGTTCGGTTCAATCAGTTCGGAGTTCGACTCGAACATCGGCAGTTCTAAAGTTTGCGAACTTCGAACTTTTTGGCGTGTTCGGTTCGAGTTCGAATTTTTTTTTTAAAAAAGTATAAAAAAATGCTTAAAAAAATACAAAAAAATCTAGAAAAAAAGAGACTTTTTACTGCAGAATATTATAAGCAACGGTTTATTAGATATTGAATTAACCCCTTAATGACCCCTGACGTACCCTGTACGTCCTGTCCTCGGGTCTCCCTTAGACCCGCGGACGTACAGGGTACGTCAGCGGCGCCAAATCCCCCTCCCGCCCGATACTCACCTCCCTCGTCGGATCCCACGGCGATCTGGCAGGGAGGAAGCCTGCCCATGTGATTTACATGGGCAGGCGAGGCTGATGACGTCGGCACGCTGCGTGGTGACGTCATCAGAAGGTGCCCCCATATAATTCAATGGAGGGGAGGGGGGCTCCTTCGGAGCCCTCTATCTCCCCAACCATTGATGCTAGCAAAATGCTTTTTGCACCGCTGAAAAGGGAAGAGTCTCCCCTTTTCAGCGGTGTATAGCATTAACAATTTCGCCGCCGGATCGCGTTTTAGCGCGAATTGGCGCCAAAACGCGATTCGAACCTGGAGGGGGGCTGACATCTTGGATGTCAGCCTAGCCTCCAGGTCCCCCCCACCCACTGACAACCTCACCATATGTGTGAGGATGTCAGTGGGCCAGTTAACCCTCTAGCTGCCATGTAGAGATAAGGGGATCCTAAGGATCCCTTTATCTCCCGATCCATGGCAGCTAGATGGTCATATTTGACATCATTTGAAAGGCCTGATCATGGCCTTTCAAATGATACCAAACATGACCAGGTTTGGCTTAAAAAATTTTTTAAAAAAAAATAATAATAAAAAAATTAAATAAAATAAAAAAATGTGTTTTTTAAAAAAAATAACAAAAATGTTTTAAAAAAATAAATAAAAATGTGTTTTTTTGTGTAATATTCCAATTGTTCCAATTTCAATTATAATGTGAACAATGATGCTGCACTAATGATTTTTTTTCTATGGGGAGGTTTGCTAAAAATCACGTAATTCCCCCATTTATAATTTTTTTAACAAGCGCACTCCATAGAAAATATAACCGCAAAGGCTCAGATGATAGAATGGGGAAAAAAAAAACACTTTACACGCTGTAGATGACTTAAAATTCAAATTTAATTGCATTTGTTGTTATAATATTCAAGCAGGGCATGATGTATACATTAGGGATGAGCTGTTCGGTTCAATCAGTTCGGAGTTCGACTCGAACATCGGCAGTTCTAAAGTTTGCGAACTTCGAACTTTTTGGCGTGTTCGGTTCGAGTTCGAATTTTTTTTTTAAAAAAGTATAAAAAAATGCTTAAAAAAATACAAAAAAATCTAGAAAAAAAGAGACTTTTTACTGCAGAATATTATAAGCAACGGTTTATTAGATATTGAATTAACCCCTTAATGACCCCTGACGTACCTGTACGTCCTGTCCTCGGGTCTCCCTTAGACCCGCGGACGTACAGGGTACGTCAGCGGCGCCAAATCCCCCTCCCGCCCGATACTCACCTCCCTCGTCGGATCCCACGGCGATCTGGCAGGGAGGAAGCCTGCCCATGTGATTTACATGGGCAGGCGAGGCTGATGACGTCGGCACGCTGCGTGGTGACGTCATCAGAAGGTGCCCCCATATAATTCAATGGAGGGGAGGGGGGCTCCTTCGGAGCCCTCTATCTCCCCAACCATTGATGCTAGCAAAATGCTTTTTGCACCGCTGAAAAGGGAAGAGTCTCCCCTTTTCAGCGGTGTATAGCATTAACAATTTCGCCGCCGGATCGCGTTTTAGCGCGAATTGGCGCCAAAACGCGATTCGAACCTGGAGGGGGGCTGACATCTTGGATGTCAGCCTAGCCTCCAGGTCCCCCCCACCCACTGACAACCTCACCATATGTGTGAGGATGTCAGTGGGCCAGTTAACCCTCTAGCTGCCATGTAGAGATAAGGGGATCCTAAGGATCCCTTTATCTCCCGATCCATGGCAGCTAGATGGTCATATTTGACATCATTTGAAAGGCCTGATCATGGCCTTTCAAATGATACCAAACATGACCAGGTTTGGCTTAAAAAATTTTTTAAAAAAAAATAATAATAAAAAAATTAAATAAAATAAAAAAATGTGTTTTTTAAAAAAAAAATTTTTTGTCCGGGGGGGGTTTAATTAAATAGGACCTAGGCTGACATCTCAAAATAATTAGCACAAAATGGTCAGAATGAGCGCAGCGCACATAGGTGAACTGGCTCAGCAGTGAAAGGGTTAAAAGGTAAAAACATGTAAAAATTGGGTATTTCTATTCTCGGAATAAAATTTGGAAACTATTTAGCCGGGGTCTTTATTGGTGGTTATAGCTTTAGGAGATTAAATTACGAAAAAGTGTGTTTTTACCATTTTTTTCATCATATTTCATATTTTTTTATATTAAATTATTGGATATGATGGAAATAATGGTATTTCTAGAAAGTCCATTTAATGGCGGGAAAAAGGGTGTATAATATGTGTGGGTTGAATAAACGAGTAAGAGGAAAATTTGACCTAAACCCTAACAGCGCAGAAACGTAAAAACAGCAGCGGTCACTAAAGGACGGATTTGTGTAAAACCGCCCGGTCACTAAGGGGTTAAAAAATAATGTCTACGTGTAAAGATTCTCACCTCTAAATGACATGTGCTCTCAAACGCCGTAAACAACAGGTGTTAATTAGTGTTTGGAAATAACATGTGCTTTTAATTAGTGTGGTCTAATGAATTTGATACATTGTCTGTAAACTGAGGGTGTCTGGAGGTGTCTCCTGAACATGTATCAAACAACACCTGTGCTTCTGAGAAGTGTTCATTTCTCTACTAAATGTTCCTCTGATATGCTGTTTAACCCCTTAACCCTGCATTTCACCGCTGTGTGCTCAACTAGTTTTTACTGCTTTCGCTCATCATGTTTAAACGCGATTTGAAGCCACATTTTATTAAATGACCCAGACATATTAGATATCGTTCTTTCCGGCAGACTCATAATATATCATTTTTATATGTATATGTCATGTCCTGCCTGTATATTATGACAAGAAATGCAATAACAATTGAATTTTTAATCATCTGCAGTGTGTAAAGTGTTTTTTTTCACATTTTAGCACATGAGCGTTTGCGGTTATGTTTTCTATGGGGTGCGCTTGTACAAAAATTAGAAATGGGGACTTGTTACATTTTGTGGGGGAATTACGTGATTTTTAGCAAAACGCACCTCATAGAAAAAAATCATTAGTGCAGCATCATTGTTCACATTATAATTGAAATGTGAACAATATTTCTGCATTAATAAAAATAACACACAAAAAAATACATGTTTTTTTATTATTATTTTTTTACTTTATACCTAGTCATGTTGGGTATCATGCGAAAGGCCATGCTCAGGCCTTTCGATTGACACCCTCCATGACCCCCTAGCTGCCACGGTTCTGGAGATATCAGTGTTCAAATGAACCCCTATCTCCACCAGGGGATTCCGGGCAGCTAGGGGTTCCCCGGCTATCTGATGTCATCACGCTCTGCGTGAGGACGTCAGGCAGAGAGGGGGACCCGGGGTGGAGCCACGATCCAAGATGGCGGCCCCCACCGGAGCTAGGCCGCACTTCGGCACCACAAGACATCTCTATACACAGCCCCATCAGCATCTCTATACACAGCCTCACAGCATCTCTATACACAACCTCACAGCATCTCTATACACAGCATCTCTATACACAACCCCATCAGCATCTCTAAACACAGCCTCACAACATCTCTATACACAACCTCACAGCATCTCTATATACACAACCCCATCAGCATCTCTATACACAGCCTCACAGCATCTCTGTACACATCTCTGTGAACCCTCAAATGAACCCCCTATCTCCTCCAGGGGATTCCGGGCAGCTAGGGGTTCCCCAGCTATCTGATGTCATCACGCTATGCGGGAGGACATCAGGCAGTGAGGGGGGACCCGGGGGTGGAGCCGCCATCCAAGATGGTGGCCCCCACCAGAGTCAGGCCGCACTTCGGTGCCGCAAGGTGCCGAAGTGCGACCCGGTGCCTAAGGGGTTAAAGCCAGGCACTGCTTAAAAGGGAAGACTCTCCCCTTTTAAGCTGTGCCTGGCTTATTTTTGTGGGACCTCCAGATCGGGAGGGAGAGGGATCCGAACGGATCCCCCCTCCCTTCCAGACGATCTCCCGGCATTGGCGGGGGGTCGCCTGGAAATGACGTCATCGCGTATGGCGCAATGACTTCATTTACGTCGGGGGGAGGGGGACTTCAGCGTCTGAGGACGCTGAAGTCAGAAAGCCGCGGGACCCCGGACAGAGAGGTGAGTATCTCCGCCGGGGGTCCCGCAAAACTGATGACTTGTGGGACACGTCCTCCTCAGCATACAGCGGGAGTAACTGAGGACGTGTCCCAAACGTCGTCAGCAGTGAAGGGGTTAAAAAAGTCTTTTTAAAACTTTTTGTCCTTGTTTCCTGTCCCCGAGGGCACTACTCGGACCCGGACATTGTTTTTGAATGTTTCTATACATCCTAGAAATCCGCCACTTCACGGGCAGGTTATGGGGACCTCCTAGGCACGATATTTGAAGGAATTTTTCATTTTTATTTTTAACCCTTATTTCATGGAAAACTCACTGTCCCTTTAAAAACTTTTTTTTTTTTACTTTTTGTCCTTGTTTCCTGTCCCCCAGGGCACTACCCGGACCCCCATACACCTTTTATGGCAAATATCTAGTATATATGCCTTTTTGGAGGGCACTCTAAAAATCGAATTTTGAGACCGATTGACTTGTATTGAGTTCGAATTCGAACTTTTGAAAAGTTCGAGTTCGAATGCGAACCGAACTCAGGGGTGTTCGGCTCATCCCTAGTATACATATAATAATGATATATTATGAATCTGCCGAGTCTGCCGGAAAAATAGATATATAATATGTCTGGGTCGTATAATAATACGTGGCTTTAAATCGCGTTTTAAGATGATGAGCAAAAGCAGTAAAAATGAGCTCAGCACACAGAGATGAAATGGCTCAGCAGTGAAGGGGTTAAAGACTATACCTTTCTTCTCATCTGAACCCTTTTCTTATCCCCAATTTGATTACATCTTCCTTTTACCTAACTGTGTCCCTAGCTCACTTTCCTCCTATACAGGCTTTCTCACACGGTCTGACCTCTCATGTCTATTACATTGTCTGACCAGACATCACTACTACTTTGTATTCATTTACCACATTCAAGGGTATGCAATGACACCTATGCCCTTTTATACTGCACAAACTGTTTTTCTCAATCAGTCGCTCTCTATTGAAAATACTGTACAGCCAGGGAAACACGTTACTTCCCATGCAAGCAATGGGGATTGATTTTTTCCCATTGAGAACACCCTGCTCACTTGGTCTAGCTGTGCACTTCATAATGGAGAGAATATCACAACCAATAAGAAATATACAGGTCTATTCAAAGAAAGGTGAAACTCAGGAGAATGACTAGAGAAGTGAAAATTTTTGGTCAAAGTAGCCAAACCAGAAAAATTCTCCCATTTATCTCACTTTCCAAATCGGCTATTTGGTCTAGATTGTTCACTTCTCCTGCCAGTTCTCCTGGTTTTCACCTTTCTTTGAATAAACCTGATGGATAAACCTAATGTGGATGGATAAACCTAATGTGGATAAGTGCAAGATAATGCACCTGGGACGTAAAAACCCAAGGGCTGAATATAGAATATTTGATACAGTCCTAACCTCAACATCTGAGGAAAGGGATTTAGGGGTTATTATTGCAGAGGATCTAAGGGTAAGTAGTCAATGTAATAGAGCAGCAGGAAATGCTAGCAGAATGCTTGGTTGTGTAGGGAGAGGTATTAGCAGTAGGAAAAGGGAAGTGCTCATGCCACTGTACAGAGCACTGGTGAGACCTCACTTGGAGTACTGTGTGCAGTGCTGGAGACCGTATCTCCAGAAGGATATAGACATCTTAGAGAGAGTTCAGAGAAGGGCTACTAAAATGGTGTACGGCTTGAAGAAAAGTTACCAGGAAAGGCTTAATGATCTTAACATGTACAGCTTGGAAAAAAGACGAGACAGAGGAGATATGATAGAAACATTTAAATACGTAAAGGGAATCCACAAGGTAGAGGAAGGGAGTATAGTTAAAAGGAAACAAAGTAGCAAAACAAGAGGACATAGTCTTAGATTAGAGGGGCAAAGGTTTAAAAGTAACATCAGGAAGCATTATTTTACTGAGAGGGTGGTGGACACATGGAACAGTCTTCCAGTAGAAGTGGTAGAGGCCAAAACAGTAATTGAATTTAAGCAAGCATGGGATAGGCATAAGGCTATCCTAAACAAAAGATAAATCCAGGTAAAGTATCCATGTAATTGGGCAGACTAGATGGGCCGAAAGGTTCTTATCTGCCGACATTTTTCTATGTTTCTATGTTTCTATGGGCATCATTCTTTTTTGATATTCTGACGTTTTGAAATGCATTGTTCTCAATATTTGTGACCATAAAAACAGTTTTAATGAATTTAAGACTTTACAAAGTCAGCATATTTCCTAGTTTAAACATAATCAAAGTCCCGATTAATACAGCTGACTTCTGTAACAAAAGAGTATCCATAAGAATTAGAGGCTTAAGAAAAGATTAGATGTACTGTGAAGATACAGGGTACTTATGTAGAGAGCGAGATGAAGTTCCCAACTCAAGACGTACAGTGTAAGATTTCTTGGTGTACTGGAGTTGACATCAAATTTTGATTAAGTGCTATATAACATCTGGAAATAAAGACCTGAAATAGAGAGGGAAAACAACTTGCACATCATCGGCTTGTTTCAAGCCAGAGATAGATCAATAATGTCTATGGAAATTAGCTTTTGGTTCCAAATAAGTCAAGTTACTTAAGTGATATGCAACGTTACACCAGATGTTTATCACTGCACTGAGAATGTGATTATTTCCGTAAGCATCCATAAATATTAAAATATGTGAACATTTAATTTTTATATTGGTTCTTTTTTATTGCTTCCATGACACTGGAAATTATATCAAATATATTCTCGCAAGAACTACTTATTCACAATTGGAGAGATGAAAGATTTGAAAATGAAACGAGGATGTCTGGCACAATTACTGATGTGATGGTGCAAACATGCAAACAGCATGGCATTCATATTATAACCCACAAATGACCCAGAAGCACAATTTCCTAGAGCCGGTTGGCTCAGAATAATGTGAGTGGGACTTTTTAATATGATACTACTCAACACCTTTTGATGCAATCTGCACCATGATGTTCTCCCTTTTCTTATTCCGAGGTTCCATTGAGACATTCGTTTGAGATTACACCATCGAGGCATCCTATGCGCTACACTTGCTACTTCTATTGACATTTTCTTGGTTGTCTGAACAAGAACAACCCCATAAAGTGGACAGCAGCACTGGGGGCCTATCCTTTTTATATTTCATCACTAGCGCCTATCTATATTCTTGTATTCATATTTTAAACTTGATCTCCGCATTCTGGAAATCATGATAAAGGACATTTAAAGCAATTGCACAAATGAATTTGCAAACAATAAAAAATAAAATGCCAAATAGATCAACCGGGATCACATAACCAAGTAGCAAAAAAAGTAAATAAATTATTTATTAGAAAATAACACATATAAAAAATGATCAGGGTTATTCAAAGAGATTCCGAATGGCTTGCCGAAAAGGGAACCGAATGCTGAAAATCAGCGTTCGGTCACCTTTCTTGGTCATTCGAATCTGACGAATTGCTTGCACATACGGTGCCTGTTTTGGTGCCTGTTCGAGGCAGTGAATCTGAAGCAGCCATCTGGGTGTAATTCGGGTTAGGAGATTGTGACTCGGTGGTAGACAAAGGAGACGGAGGCCTTCTTAAGCAGGAAAAGCATTTATTCGGTACCGAGCCTTGAGTCAGGTCTAGCCCAAAAAGACTCAAGTCCCGAGCCAACAGAGAGACAAAGAATTTATACATGGCTTGTAAAAATGCACACCTTATTCCCCTCCCCAAGTTACCCTCCACTTATCATATCAACCTTCATTATACATATTGGACTTTATTCATCATTTTGCAAGTCAGCAAGGTTCAATTCTAAAAGAAACGACCCTTGAGCCCACTCTGTATTCTCTGTCTAGTCAATATGGTCATAAAAAAGGAATCATTCTTCCAAAGCAAATATGGCAAGCTATGGGATTTAGCATTCCTTCTGCTGTCTCGATATATTAAGCAACTTTTATGGCTTAGAGTTAGAGACCTGGGGGGAGAAGAGATAATTCTTCAGTCAGCAGAAATCAGGTTTATTAGAGGCTACATACACTTAGTTGACTCTAGTGAGCACAAAGGGACTGCAGACTTTTAAAACACAAAATGGAGTTGGTAGCATACTTTGAGCGAACACCAAAATGGCGGATTAGCTGTGTTAGTATATTTCTAAATTAAATCCCAAGAGGTGCTATCTCATTCCCTCCTCTTGGCGGAGAGTCTACAATGACCTCTCCCAGCCAACTAACTAAATCATTAAGGATTTTTAATCAGTAGGGGTTACTTGGCTCATTGGATGGTAATTTGAAGTGTCCCCCAGGGGCCTATCTTCTGGCTTCAGGAATTTATGGCAGATTGGCCACAGACACATGGCTAACTTGTAGGTTAGTGCACAGATAATAATTAGTATACCAATGAGGATCAGAGACCCTACCCTGGAAATAGCACCTAGGATTGAGCCAAACCATGACCCAAATGTACCCCAGATGGGACACTTTCTCTTCTTGGTGCTTGAGAATTACATCAAAATATTCAGGTACATCATCAGTAGCTGTGCGGACATAAGTACAACATTCATATTGTATCGTCATTTCACACATTCCATTTAATACAGCCTGTATCTGTTCAATAGCTATTTTCTGATATAACTTTAATTTACGAATTTATAGAGCTCCGCATTCAACAGTTGGATGTCAGCAATAGTAATATTCACAATTTCATCCTTTAGTACAACATATTAAGTCTTCTCATCATTTCAATGCCGCATCCTGTGAAGGAAGGAAACCAAGACCAGGCCATATCACCTTTGGAAAACAGTTCTTGTTTAGCAAAATTTAAGGATAACGTGGTTGTGGTGTCCCTAGGTCCAGGGTATCACCTTGGATCCACTGGAGGGGGACTACCCAGGCCAGGTAACACCACGTCTTTATATCAGTATTTATCCACATGTGACATAAGTTTCTGCAACAAACCATTACTTGGAGACTATTTCCCAATGCCCTGGATCAGATACATCTAGTGTTGCATTAAACAAGGATTCTTTACACATTGAACTAGATGGGGCCTGATTTTTCTTTAGTTTAAAACACCATAAAGGGAAGTAAGCCCAATTATTGATCTGAATAGTGTGGTTTGTTTTTGGCATAATTAAGCTCTTAGTCAGTTTAAGAACACTAGGGACCACTACACCTTTATTCATAGGGAAGTCAGACAAGTTAAGGGGTACCGCTAAGGTGGGAATAACTGATGACCCTTGGTTCAATTTGTTACACACCCAACAGGATTCATATCCTGACTTCTTTGCATACGCAAACGTAAATTTAATAAGCAGTTTATCCTCTGGTCTTGTCAATTCTCGTTTCCGTCGGTCCTGTGCTGGTGGGACAGTCATGTCAAATTCCGGTGTCAACACAATAGGGGCTGACATCACTCCCTTAGGGAGCTGGATTGGAAAAAAAAATAGTCCAGCAACAATTGTCAGTAAGGTCAAAACTAAAACAATAATCCCAATACATATAAGGATCCTTTGGTACTGTTCAAATATATATATTTTTTTTTAACCTCTTAAAAATAGTATCTGGAAGCAGAGGCTCATGGGCCTCCTGGGGTACCTCTGGAGCTTCCATCGATTGGGAATGCGGTAAACTTAACGGTCTTTCAACAAAGACTGGAGTTTGGAGAGCCGGTGGTCAACTAGACTTGGATCTCCCTTATTCCTCTCCGGTCTGTGCAGCTGCTTGGGTACGGTGGAAACGTAGCTTCAGTGGGTCAGATTCACTGGCTATCACTTTCCATGCCTGGTCCGTAACCTCTGCAGCAGGTTTCAATCGTGAGTGGTGTATCCATGGCACCACTTCGGCCACCTTCACTGCTGTGGGAGTTGATAACAAGACAACATAAAAACCCCTAACGGGTCTACCTTCCATTCCTTAACCCATACTGAGTCCCCAGGACAGTATCTGTGAAAGGTAAGTATAGGAAATGTGGTATGTGTTCACTAACCATGTATACATGCTCTGCATCGTCTGATCTAACCTGATCACTTGCTGGCGTAGGTCAGTTTCTCCTAATACCCGGGGATCCCCCCTCAACCTAGTTATCAAAGGGGTGGGATAACCAAAAATCATCTCGTATGGGCTCAATTTTTAGGAGTGAGGTAGGGCTGCTTCTCACATGCAGTAGAACAATTGGCAACACATCCAGCCATTTCAGTGATGTTTCTTGGCATATTTTAGCCATCAATGTCTTTGGATTTCTATTCATTCTTTCCTCTTTTCCAGAGCTTTGAAATCTGTATGCAATCAGGCGAGCTGCTGCAAACAACTTTGTATGAAGGCTGGGCCATTGTCTGATCCGATTTCAAGAGGCAGTCCATACCTTGGGATAATTTTCTCTCGAGGCACCTTACCTCTGCAGTCTTTTCTGTTCGAGTTGGGTAGGCTTCAACCCATCCCATTAGTGCGCATACTAGCACCAGTAGATATTTATATCCTTTGCATGGTGGGAGAACAGTAAAGTCAATTTATAGGGAGGACATTGGAGATAATCCAACCGATAATACTCCTGGTGGTTGTACTATCCCTTGCCTTGGGTTGTTCTTAGCACAAGTGACACATTGTTGCGCAATCACTCTGCAGACGGAGGTGAGTCCAGGAACGTAGAAGTGCGGTTCTAGTTGTTGCTCCATGGCTGTCTTTCCTCCATGTGTTCTGGAATGCAGGGCCCAGACAATTTCAGGTGCCAGGGTGGCTGGTAAGACAATTCTTTCACTCTCCAACTGGTACCATCAGTCTTCTCTGTATTCTCCTGGCTCTTCGGAGAGCCATTTCTTCTCCTTTTCAGAGTAGGCCGGAGTTCAGTGCGTAATGGGTGTTGGCAACAGGGGTGTCACCACTGAGAGAAGTCTTTTGACATACTTGGGTATTCTGTGCTTCAGAGCATATTCAGACAGTGCATCTCTTTCATGTTCATTCTTTACAGTCGGCAGGAAATACTTTAAAGCACTTTCTTTCATATTTTGCAGCTGGTCTTCAACCAGTATCTCTTTCAGGAAGAACTTCACCAGCGGAGCTTGGTATCTTGTGCAGCTCCCAGCTCTCCCATGCTTCTCACAATTCGGGTAATTCTCAGGTTATTGTGGGTGTTAGTATTCAAATTGGAGAAGCGTGTTCGAAAAATTTGAGTCTCGTATCACTTCTATCTCCTCTTCCCCCACTAATTTTACGCCGAAGAAATTCAGCATCAGTTTATAGGCTCTCCGTAGCCTATGTTGGATTTCAGCGGTGTTCTTCATAATTTCAATTTCAGAAGTAGTCAGAGGCTTTGCATGTGCATTCCGGCCTTGTTCACGTAGAGGAAACAACCATTGGATGTAGCTGTGGTGCTTCTCTAGAAGTTCATATTCATTGTACCAATGGCAAAGAACATCTTCAATAAATTCTCCATGAGGTGCAAATCTTCTCTTATTCATATAGATGTCAACGTTAGGCATATCTTGAAGCGCAGTATTTAGACAGAGCAGAGTTTCGACTTTCATTTGCAGTGATACGGGTTTACATACCGGAATCTTGATAGGTGAGTCAACTTGAACCAGTCCTCTCTGGGGAACCGAAGTTTCTGTTCGGTGTTCCGGATTTCCATTCCGGAAGCTTTTCAAGTGATTCTCCTGTTGCTGTCGAGTTCTCTTGGCATTGGTTTCTTTCCAATCACAGCCACGCTCAAGGGCTTGTGTCTGTCTTGCTGCTTCCTTCGCCACTTGATCTGCTTTATGGTTTCCTCTGGGAACTTCTTCTTTGCCTTTCTGGTGTCCTCGACAATGTATAACACCAACTGCGGACGGTTTTCATACCGCATCCAGTAGATTCAATATTTCAAGGGCATTTTTGACTTGTTTGCTTGCAGATGTTAGGAGGCCACGTTCTTTGTAGAGTGCTCCGTGAGCCTGAATTGTCATGAAGGCATACTTGGAATCGGTGTATGTGTTCACCCTTTTGTTTTCAGATAGTTCTAGACCTTTGGTAAGGGCAATAATTTCAGCTAGTTGAGCAGAAGTGCCATTAGGCAGTGGTTTTGCTTCAATTGTTTCGTCAAGAGTGACTACTGCGTACCCAGCAAATCTCTTTCCATTTTCAACAAAACTGCTTCCATCAGTGAACAGTTGCAAGTCGTATTTGTCTAGGGGTATGTCTTTGAGGTCAGGTCTGCTGCTATATACTTCATCCATTACTTGGAGGCATTCATGTTCATGGTCTTCTGAAGTATCTGGAAGCAATGTAGCAGGATTCAGTGTTGAGATTAGTTCCAGATGAACTCTTGAGTTTTCACACAGCATGGCTTGGTACTTGGTCATTCTTGCATTGCTGAACCAGTAATTGCCTTTTTGGTCTAGAAGAGTCTAGACTGCATGAGGGACTTTCACAAAGAGTTCTTGGCCTATTGTGAGCTTGTCTGCTTCTGCAACCAGGAGGGCAGTGGCTTCAAGCAACAAAGTCTTTAATTGGGTGACAGCCTCAGTTTGTTCTTCACCCCAAATGAATAGGTCAGGCTCTGCACCTTTGGTGGCTTGGTACAGAGGCTCGGCAATGATGGCAGAGTTGGGGATCCACAGGTGACAGAAGCCTGCAGCTCCCAAGAATTCTCTTACTTGGCAACGAGTCTGTGGTTGAGAGACACGGCAGACTGATTCTTTGCGTTCTGGATTGCACGCTTGGTACCTGTAAGTTGAAAGCCTAGGTATTTCACACTGCGTTGGCAGATTTAGGCCTTTCTTTTAAAAACTTTGTAGCCTGCCTTGCATAAAATACTTAACAGTTCTGTTTGTGGCATTGAAACAATCTTCTTCAGTTGGTGAGGCAAGCAGGAGTTCATCAACATACTGCAATAGGGTAGCTTTGTCTGGCTGAGAGTCTTTGTTCAGCGCTCTCCCGAGGATAGTAAACCTTGAAGGAGGCACGTCATTTGAGGTTTGGAGCCATTCTGGGCATTTTCCCACTGAAAGGCAAACAATGGCTAACTCACTGGAGCCAAGCCGGAACAGAGAACGCATCTTTTTAAATTAAGTGTAGAATTCTGTGTTGCCGGGGTATCAGAGCTAGGAGGTTACACTCAATTGGGCCAAATCCGTATAAAGTCACTGTGGCAGAATTAACTGCCCTTAAATCCTGTACAGATGTGAGTTCTTGAGTGCCCTCTTCCTGAACTGGAGCAACGGGGTATTCCATGAAGACACACAAAACTTTAGAAAACTGTACTTTAGCAAGCGTTCAAGGTGGACTTGGATGTGTTGCCTGGCTTTTTGTGGGATGTGGTACTGGCACAGCGCCACGGGCTATTACTTTTTTTTTATTTTTTATTCATCTTACTTTCAATAATACACATTTTATAACACGTTTCTCTCTTCTCATCATAACCAACTTCTTTGTGCATTCCCCATTTTACTTGTCTTTTACTTTCTTATTATCACTTACTTATCTTTTCTATTTATTTTACAATTTCTCCAAACTGACCTAACGCCTGCAGTTTTTTCCTCTATATCTGCTGTATCTCTCAGACTCCTCTCCTAGAACCTTCCCTCCCACCTTTTCTCCTCTGTCAGTGTTACTTGTTTGCATAAGGGGGGGGGGTTTCAAAGTGGCAACAACCCTTTTTTTTTTTTTTTTTTTAATCAGAGTCTCTTACAATAGACTCAAATGCAATTGAGATGTAACAGCACTGTTTTACAAATGTCAACAAACTCTCGCAGCCTATAGCACACAACACATTCACTTACTGGAGCAAAAATACTGGTACATAAATCATACTAGATCTTTAAATCAAGCATTTATAACATACCAGAACAAGTGGCAATTCTGCCGTAGACATATACACTTAATGAACAACTGTAGCACAGTACGCCACACACTTACAAAAAAAAACGCATGATTAGCACACACAATCAAATCACCTTTTGTCTTAGTTTGAACAGACTTCAAACATTCCTCAGTCAAAAACAGGTTTTTTTGTTTCTCTTGCTAATTGCAGGTCTCTTCCTAATTTAGCCTTTTTACTCAATGCTCTCTGAAATGTGTTCATTAGAATTCATCCTGTCTTACAATTTTACATTCATTTTAACTATGCATTTTAGGGGTACACCCGAAAAACACAAAACAACGGCTGTACACTGTACACACCATAATACATATACACACACACAACAGAGATTTCATACATAGATCATTTTCATTGCAATGCATACAAAACCAAAGAGCATATAAACCCACTATACACATATATATCACTTATACAGACTGGGCAGCACATATACATTGCGCCATAAACGCAAACAGCACATATATACACTTACTGCACAGAGCACATATACACACACAACTCTAAATCCATATTCATAACATTTATACACATTTGCTATGTAAATAGCACATACCCACACTGGCTGCAGCCATATATAATACTACTCAGCACACACTCATAGTGTATTCGTTCAATGCAACAAATAATAGCTTCTGTATACATACTGCAAAAGCATATTTACAGAAACATACACACAGCATTTTTTTCTAAGCAAACGCAACACATATATACAGAGCACATACAATACCTCCATATATCATAAAAACATAGAGAATGTCGGCAGATAAGAACCTTTCGGCCCATCTAGTCTGCCCAATTACATGGATACTTTACCTGGATTTATCTTTTGTTTAGGATAGCCTTATGCCTATCCCATGCTTGCTTAAATTCAATTACTGTTTTGGCCTCTACCACTTCAACTGGAAGGCTGTTCCATGTATCCACCACCCTCTCAGTAAAATAATGCTTCCTGATGTTACTTTTAAACCTTTGCCCCTCTAATCTAAGACTATGTCCTCTTGTTTTGCTACTTGTTTCCTTTTAAATATACTCCCTTCCTCTACCTTGTGGATTCCCTTTACGTATTTAAATGTTTCTATCATATCTCCTCTGTCTCGTCTTTTTTCCAAGCTGTACATGTTAAGATCATTAAGCCTTTCCTGGTAACTTTTCTCCTTCAAGCCGTACACCATTTTAGTAGCCCTTCTCTGAACTCTCTCTAAGATGTCTATATCCTTCTGGAGATACGGTCTCCAGTACTGCACACAGTACTCCAAGTGAGGTCTCACCAGTGCTCTGTACAGTGGCATGAGCACTTCCCTTTTCCTACTGCTAATACCTCTCCCTACACAACCAAGCATTCTGCTAGCATTTCCTGCTGCTCTATTACATTGACTACTCCATATATCCATACAGGATATTGGTCCGGATGCCTTGGGCGTCCAGAGACCACTGAATGAACCCTTTGGATCTCTTCAGGCTCCATTGATCCTTCCTGCGCCATGAAGGAGAAAGGAGGGGCCAATCAACCTCACACAGAACTCGCAGCCTGCTCTTATGCAGCTTCCTCCCATATTGATGAACTGCAAAAGAGAGTCTCGAAGTTCTGCAACATATACCCAAGCGGTGTTTCACCTTTCACAATTTTGTTTCCCTTATGGGATTTGGTGTTTCCCATTTCCGCAACTTGGTGACCAGCACCAAGTAATACACAAAAGCACAATCTGATATTTCACTCAACAATTCTTTTGCGTCCCTAATTCGGTGGCCAAGTCGTGGTCACCCAGCTTGGAATCTCACCTACTATAGGGCCACTCTCGTATTTGCTTTACCCCGAAGGGTGTAGGCGTACGTTCACTCACAGTTTCAGTCACCACTCAATATCAGATACAGATAATACAGTTCAGTACACAATCCTAGCAATACAGAATATCTAACAGCTAAGCATCCTTTCTTATAGCCAACAGATGTCATTTTTACACAATACACTATAGCTTTAGAAGAGGTAGCTACTCTCTTCTGCCGTGGGGTACTGTTTTTTTTTTATGGGGTGCACAATTTACCCCCCTTTTCAGACCCGGGCCACAGCTATTGGAGCACTTCAGACTCCTGGAACACTGCAGGTTCCTCACATTGAAGCGCTACAGGCTTCCTAGCTCTCTAGAGGGCACCTTCCCCTTTATCTGGCATACCAGAATACAGACACGGAGATTCAACCGCACATTCACTGTTGGCTAATTATTTACACAATCACTCATTATGCTGTCAAATACTGAATAATAAAATATATTACCTTGGTCATAGCACAACGGTTTTCCTCCAGGCCTCGTGCTTCCGTGGGGTCACGGTCGGGGGTGCTACCACGCAACACGTTGAGATCCACAGAGTGCAGGAAGACCTGCAAGGGCGCCGGCAGACAATCAACTTTTGATCGGCAGCACGCCCCGACGGAGCCCACGGAGTTGCAGAACACTGCCGTTCTCCTGCTGTCACCGAGCCAGGCCTGCCAATCCCGGACGAAGCCCCCAGAAATGAAGCAGCCATCTGGGTGTAATTCGGGTTAGGAGATTTGTGACTCGGTGGTAGACAAAGGAGACGGAGGCCTTCTTAAGCAGGAAAAGCATTTATTCGGTACCGAGCCTTGAGTCAGGTCTAGCCCAAAAAGACTCAAGTCCCGAGCCAACAGAGAGACAAAGAATTTATACATGGCTTGTAAAAATGCACACCTTATTCCCCTCCCCAAGTTACCCTCCCACTTATCATATCAACCTTCATTATACATATTGGACTTTATTCATCATTTTGCAAGTCAGCAAGGTTCAATTCTAAAAGAAACGACCCTTGAGCCCACTCTGTATTCTCTGTCTAGTCAATATGGTCATAAAAAAGGAATCATTCTTCAAAGCAAATATGGCAAGCTATGGGATTTAGCATTCCTTCTGCTGTCTCGTTATATTAAGCAACTTTTATGGCTTAGAGTTAGAGACCTGGGGGGAGAAGAGATAATTCTTCAGTCAGCAGAAATCAGGTTTATTAGAGGCTACATACACTTAGTTGACTCTAGTGAGCACAAAGGGACTGCAGACTTTTAAAACACAAAATGGAGTTGGTAGCATACTTTGAGCGAATACCAAAATGGCGGATTAGCTGTGTTAGTATATTTCTAAATTAAATCCCAAGAGGTGCTATCTCAAATCCACATAGAGAAGCAATGCTTCGTATTCAGAGAGCAAACCTAGCAGTGAAAAATGCCGAATTGCCCAGCCATCTCGTGGTTGCATGCGGCAGATATTATTCATGTGAATCCCATAGGCGTCAATGTTAAAAACTATTCCTGTTAATTCAATATCTAATTAACCATTAATTATAATCATTCTGCAAAAGAGTCTCTTTATTTATAGATTTTTTAGGATTATTTTAAGCATTTTTCAGGATTTTTTTTTAAAAAAAAATTCTTGATTTTTTAAAATTTATTTTTCTTAACTTTACTTATTTTTTTCTGTAACAGCCCTTAATCATCTTCCTTGGACCTCATATGTAAAATTTCAGACATTCGCTCAGTAGTTCTTAGCAAACAGCGCTGAGAAGCAATTACCTTTTTCAAACATTCAAGCGAACTGTTTTTTTTTTATTTATTCACTCCATCGTCTGCTGGTGTCAGTTTTTTTTCCAGCGGCTGTTGATGCGTGTGATCGGCTCCTGCTCGGTTTTTCCGGCGTTTTAAGCGGGGTTAATCCAGATATTTTTTGCGAGTTTTCGGTGTGCATTCGCCGGGTTTGCGAGGAGTTTTCGGCGCGTTTGCGGTGACTATTTTCCCTGCAATTTGGACCTGTGGTGCTTGCTGAATACACGCAGCGGTTGCTGAAAGGATCGCCAAATTGAACCGAATTGAAGAGAACGAAAAGTCAACGAACGTGCGGTGGCTTTTCGATTCTCTTTGAATAACCCTGTAAGATTCCAGACAGGGCTGGTGCTAGACTATTTTGCGCCCTAGGCAAGACCAGGTACTTGCACCCCCCCCAAAAAAAGCTCACATGGGTAGATTTGCCCCAGCTCTCACATGGTGGATATATTGCCCCCCGCTCACATGGGTACAATTGCCCCCCAGCTCACATGGGTATATTTGCCCCCAGCTCACATGGGTACATTTGCCCCAACTCACACATGGCATGGAGATATTGCCCCAGCTAACAGATGGAGATATTGCCCCAGCTAACACATGGAGATATTGCCCCAGCTCACACATGGCATGAAGATATTGCCCCAGCTCACACATGGAGATATTGCCAAAGCTCACACATGGATATATTGCCCCTGCTAACACATGGATATAATGCCCCAGCTAACACATGGCATGGAGATATTGCCCCAGCTCACACATGGAGATATTGCCCCCAGGCTCACACATTGATATCTGCCCCCAGGCTCACACATTGATATCTGCCCCCAGGCTCACACATTGATATCTGCCCCCAGGCTCACACATTGATATCTGTCCCCAGGCTCACACATTGATATCTGCCCCCAGGCTCACACATTGATATCTGCCCCCAGGCTCACACATTGATATTTGCCCCCAGGCTCACACATTGATATTTGCCCCCAGGCTCACACATGGATATCTGCCCCCAGGCTCACACATGGATATCTGCCCCAGGCTCACACACTGATCTCTGTCCCCAGGCTCACACATTGATATCTGCCCCAGGCTCACACATGGCTATTTACCCCCAGGCACACACATGGATATTTGCCCCCAGGCTCACACATGGGTATTTACCCCCAGGCTCACACATGGATATTTGCTCCCAGGCTCACACATGGATATTACCCCCAGGCTCACAAATGGGTATTTACCCCCAGGCTCACCCATGGCTATTTACCCCCAGGCTCACATATGGATATTTGCCCCCAGGCTCACACATGGGTATTTACCCCCAGGCTCACACATGGCTATTTAGCCCCAGGCTCACACATGGCTATTTAGCCCCAGGCTCACACATGGCTATTTAGCCCCAGGCTCACACATGGATATTTGCCCCCAGGCTCACACATGGGTATTTACCCCCCAGGCTCACACATGGGTATTTGCCCCTAGGCTCACACAAAGATACCTGCCCAGCAGCTCACACATGGATATTTGCCTCCAGCGCTGTCTCCGTCTTCCTGTAGCCAGTCTCAATGCGTGCTGGCGTCGCCACTGGGGTCAAGGAGATGGAGGCGTGGACTTGGTCCAGGAAGCTGGAAGCACCAAGTCCACGCCTCCGTCTCCTTGACGATGGCAGCGACGACAGCGGCGACGACGGCACGTATTTATTAGAAATGCCCCGTGGGCATTTCTTGTTTTTTTTTTTACAATTGGTTGAGCCGGCTGCGCCCTAGGCGGGTGCTGCGCTCTAGGCGCCCGCCTAGTTGGCCTAGCGGCAGCGCCGGCCGTGTTTCCAGAGCAATAATATGTTCTGCACAAATACTGCATATGGTTCGATGTAAAAAAATTTATATGACAAGAGAATCATCCTATAGAATACACCCTTGCAATAAACTAAGTGCAATAGTTACAGCATAATCGTATCCCAAAGTACATTGACATACCCACAGAATATATAAGAAATGTAATACCAGTATTAATACATGCATTAAAAGGGGAGTTCACTCACGGGATGAAAACATAATTTTGCCTCTGTATAAATCAATGGTCAGGCCGCACCTTGAATATGCCGTGCAATTTTGGGCACCTCTCTTAAAAAAAGATATTATAGCGTTAGAAAAAGTGCAGAGACGGGCAACTAAATTAATAAGGGGAATGGAAGGGTTAAGTTATGAGGCAAGACTAACAAGCTTAAACCTGTTTAGTTTAGAGAAACGGCGCCTTAGAGGGGATCTGATAACCTTATATAAATGTATACGGGGCCATTATCAACCATTGTCTTATAACCTATTCATTAACAGGTCTATACACAGGACAAGAGAAACACTGAGTCTATAGGTATGCCATGTACCTTAGCATATGATTATGATATGGTATTTTTTACATTGAACCATGTATCATGATTTGTGCAGACTATATTCTTACTGTATGGGGTGGTGGAGAAAAACTCCTTTGGATGTGCATCCTGTATTTGTATTTAGTCAGTGTGCGTAACATACTATTGAGTGTAAAAAAAAAAAAAAAACTCATCCTTTATGGAGGTCAAGCATATTACATCTATAAAATTGGAGTTGTGAAAAATTCCACATTTTGGGCCCTATTCCAAAGGCATCTTGATATGTAATCATTAGCGCTAGGAGAAGTAAATAAATCACTACCAGAGGTAGAACGTAACTGAATTATACCAGAAACTGAAAAATGTAGTGTACAAACGGTGGTGGGAGACCAAAGGGTTTTACCCCTATAATTTCAAAGGAACTTCAGTTACACTGATGAAAACATCAGGGTACTAGTGTCTCCCAGAGACCAAATTAATATTTAACTTTTATTGAACATGATTAAAAAAGGGAGGTCAAACATATAAACATAGATAGACAGTGCTCACAAAACGACAATAAAACCAATTCTGCTAAAGATAATATAATTGATTGGCAATAGGACAGTGGTCAACAGTAGGTGGTCAATATAATAAGTGACCAGCTTGGGTTGCCCCAAATGGTGATAACAATAGGAAGTATAAAGCACTTGTTGGCAATGTGAGATCATAAAGTGCTGGGAAGTACTTGTTAATGATGGAAATGTAAGAATCGGCGAATAAGTAGTCAATGTGATAAGTAACCTTCAAGGGTCACCACAGAACAGTATTGAGGAAATACAGACGCCAAATCTGTTGATGGGTGTGTTACAGCCAAAAGTAATGACCAGCATTTAATGTAAACAATTTTTGACCTTCAAGGGTCATCTAGAATATAGTAACTTATTGACAATATAAGATCACAACATGTTGCAGATAATAAGGAACGGCAAATAAATAGTCAATATAATAAGTAACCTTCGGGAGTCACTACAGGATAGTGGGAAGTGCAGATGCTAAATTTGTTGGTAAATATATTGCAGCCGAAAGTAATAACCAGCAGTTGATATGAACAATTTTTGACCTTCAAGGATCATCTAGAGTGTGATAACTTATTGGCAATATGAGATCACAACATATTGCAACACAAAAGATGTCACAATAAGAGGTGTAGATGCTTGTTAGCGATATGAAGTCCTGTGCTACAATTGGGAAGGCACAGATACCAAGTCTGCTGATAAAATTCAATATATTCCAGCAAGGAACAATAGCCAGCAATGAATGCAGAAATTACAAAAATGACCTTCAAGGGTCATCTAAGATGTAACAACCTATTGACCATATGAAATCACAGAATATTGCAACAATAAAAATGAAGGAAGCAGAAAACCAAATCTGCCAAAAATATGTGTATAACAACAGAGGCAGTGATCAACCGTAGATGCTATAGAGTGACCTTCGAGGGTCATATGCAGAGTGTAATAGCAATGATTATATGAAATATAGGTTGACAATATTGGTCAAAACGAACTGCATGTTGAGAGGCAGAATAAACAAAGGCTAGGAACTCGATTGAAGAATTAGACTAAAATAGCCAATGTAAACGTGCCCGGGGACTAGCCCAAATATGTATTGTCAAAGACCACAAGATAGGACAAAAAAATGCATGTATCAGGGTCTCAAGGCGCGTATATTAAAGAGTAGATTCGAAGAGTTCCTGCCTGCAGTGTGCACCCGACGTACGTTTCGCCAGGAATGGCTCGTCAGGAGTGCTCCTGACGAGCCATTCCTGGCGAAACGTACGTCGGGTGCACACTGCAGGCAGGAACTCTTCGAATCTACTCTTTAATATACGCGCCTTGAGACCCTGATACATGCATTTTTTTGTCCTATCTTGTGGTCTTTGACAATACATATTTGGGCTAGTCCCCGGGCACGTTTACATTGGGCTATTTTAGTCTAATTCTTCAATCGAGTTCCTAGCCTTTGTTTATTCTGCCTCTCAACATGCAGTTCGTTTTGACCAATATTGTCAACCTATATTTCATATAATCATTGCTATTACACTCTGCATATGACCCTCGAAGGTCACTCTATAGCATCTACGGTTGATCACTGCCTCTGTTGTTATACACATATTTTTGGCAGATTTGGTTTTCTGCTTCCTTCATTTTTATTGTTGCAATATTCTGTGATTTCATATGGTCAATAGGTTGTTACATCTTAGATGACCCTTGAAGGTCATTTTTGTAATTTCTGCATTCATTGCTGGCTATTGTTCCTTGCTGGAATATATTGAATTTTATCAGCAGACTTGGTATCTGTGCCTTCCCAATTGTAGCACAGGACTTCATATCGCTAACAAGCATCTACACCTCTTATTGTGACATCTTTTTGTGTTGCAATATGTTGTGATCTCATATTGCCAATAAGTTATCACACTCTAGATGATCCTTGAAGGTCAAAAATTGTTCATATCAACTGCTGGTTATTACTTTCGGCTGCAATATATTTACCAACAAATTTAGCATCTGCACTTTCCCACTATCCTGTAGTGACTCCCGAAGGTTACTTATTATATTGACTATTTATTTGCCGTTCCTTATTATCTGCAACATGTTGTGATCTTATATTGTCAATAAGTTACTATATTCTAGATGACCCTTGAAGGTCAAAAATTGTTTACATTAAATGCTGGTCATTACTTTTGGCTGTAACACACCCATCAACAGATTTGGCGTCTGTATTTCCTCAATACTGTTCTGTGGTGACCCTTGAAGGTTACTTATCACATTGACTACTTATTCGCCGATTCTTACATTTCCATCATTAACAAGTACTTCCAGCACTTTATGATCTCACATTGCCAACAAGTGCTTTATACTTCCTATTGTTATCACCATTTGGGGCAACCCAAGCTGGTCACTTATTATATTGACCACCTACTGTTGACCACTGTCCCTATTGCCAATCAATTATATTATCTTTAGCAGAATTGGTTTTATTGTCGTTTTGTGAGCACTGTCTATCTATGTTTATATGTTTGACCTCCCTTTTTTAATCATGTTCAATAAAAGTTAAATATTAATTTGGTCTCTGGGAGACACTAGTACCCTGATGTTTTCATCAGTGTAACTGAAGTTCCTAGGAGAAGTAAGTTTTACATCTGGCATTGATATTCCGATCTTGATGCTACAGTCAAGAGAAAACACTTTGCACCTTGCACGAGCTTACTGTACTTAAGTGTCTCCTATACATAACATGGAGAACGCAAGCTATTTTTAGCATTTCTACAAGTTAGACGTTACAACGTTTAGGCGCAATTTACCGTCAGGACGTGCAAGCAAAAATTTTAACAACACCTAAAAGCTGGTGCTAAATGATTCTGCAAATGCAACATCATTCATTTAATACACTGTAAACTCCCTTAAAATCTCATACTAGCCTCTCATCCCATGGTGAAAAGGGTGACCAGATGTGCCGCATCTTCTCACCAGGAACAGGGTGAGCGACGTCGCGCAGGGCTCGCGTCCCGGAAGCGCAAGCCCCCATGGAGTCCTATGAACTCAAGGAGCTGATACTTGCGGTGGTGTTGATGCGCTACTGTGGGTATCTGGGAGGTTAGCGCTGCTTTCCGGGATGATGTGCTGAGATAACACCTTCCTGGAATATGATTGTAGCGCTCACTCCCGGAGGAGCCGCTGAAAATGAACCACGGGTCAGTCTCCCCGCACTAGGGAACAAACATACTCCAACACAGTTGTGAGTTTTTATCATTTAAATAGTTTACTAAGATATTTGAGCAGATGTTAAAACACGGTATTCACAAGTATTATTACAGTATTTTCGTATTACGGCAAACGCGCAGCGGAAAAGAAACGAAACACGAGGCTTCGTATTTCGGAAAATAAAATATTCGCGACCGAACATAAAACAATGCAATTTCCCGATAGTTCAGAAAAAGGGACACCACGTAGCAAACCCAAACATACAATCCCTTCGTATTACGGCAAACGCGCAGCGGAAAAAGAGGAAAAATATATTCGGAACGTATCTTTATTTTAACCCCTGTTCCGATTCATAAAAGAAAATGAGTCCTGCACAAGTTAAGTCCCAGAAGGTGAAAGGTGGATATGTGTGTGTGGTACCCGTACTGTTCAACTGGCCAGTGAGTCTATTTAAGGAAAATCTTCGACTAGTCAGTTGGGGCCCTGTGGACTTTAAAGAGAAAACAGCAGCTTGACCTTTAATCACAAACAGCCTTGGAGGCCTCTCACCCATCCGACGCAGGCTTTAGGCTCCGCTGACCCAGGACGTCTCTCCTCCGGATTTTGACTGGGGATACTAGCGGCCGGATCCGTTGTCTAACATTATGCAGCTTGTCCAGCTCACCGCCTGCTCTCCGTTCGATTCCGCCGGTCTGCAGCAGTGTCTCGGCTCTGGCGAGTCTCCTTCTCTCAGGCTAGGTGACCCAACCGGAACAACAGGTCTCCCTCGGGCTTTGGGCCTAGATTCTCCCGCAATCTCCTCGGTGCGTCTGCTTTCTCTGCTTCCCTGGCGCGCTCTGGAACTTTCTCCACGAGGCAGAGGATGTAAGTGTCCAGTCCCCACCCACTTCCTGTCTTCTTGCAAAGCATGCCGGGCATTGTAGTCCCAACGTCCAGTATCTCTGATCGCGATAGTCTCCATCTTGTGGCCAAAAATAGGTACTGCCACAGCAAGATTTTTAACACAGCGCTACACTCTCCCCCTCCTAGAACTCTTGGGTCTCTCCAAGGAGGTACAACAATTATATTACATTTCCAATATTTGAATGCAGTTTATATAACATGTACAGGTTCAGCAGCATACATATAGTGAGTTAATAACATTTCCTCAAGTTGACTCATATTTTGGGCTACCTCAGCTAGCATAGCAGACACTTCGGGCAACCTCCGCACCGTGGTGATGGCCTCTTCGTGCTATGTCCTGGTGAGTCGTAGGTTAGTCGTTGGGGCGGTCGAACAGAGCGTTTTGGTTCTGGCTCAATCAGTTCCTCTTCAGGTGGAAGTACTATAGGCGTTGGCTCAATTCCTCTCTCTATCACTGGAGCAGACGTTTCTTCAGAGTATGATCCCTCCAATGAAGGCATAGAACTGTAATCACCTGAATAAGCTTCCGGAGCTACCGGATCCTCACAGCCTCAGGGACTTCCAACTGAAATTCAAGAGGCCCAGGGATATCAACAGTCTCAGGGACTTCCAACAAGAATTCAGGAGCTTCAGGCCTCAAGTTACTCTCCCACCGCTCAGGGACAACGACAACCTCTTCAGGCTCCGGCAAGCGCATCCAATCTAGACAATAACTCTCTTCTTCACTGTCTCTTTCGCTCTCTTCGGCAACCCGGGTCTGTTGAGATCGAGTAACAGGAGGCAAACATGGAACAGGCGGATTTGGCCGAGGCAATTCGTCCCAACCGGCATCCTTACAGCCTCTCTCAAAGGTAACAAATGATTTCGGTGCCAGTTCTTAAGAGGTCCAGCCTTTCCATCCGGGTGAATCTGATACACTGGTAAACCGGCAGTTGTTTGCAGACAATGTAAACCTGGGAACTCCACCTATCCGCCAACTTGTGTCTCGCAGCCGCACCCAAGTTCTTCAATAAAACCCTATCACCGGGTTGTAGATCTTGTATTCGAACTTTCAGGTCATAGTTCCTTTTGTTTCTTTGCTCCCTGTTTCCCGAAGTCAAACGGGCCTGTTCAAACGCAGAAGCCAGATTCTTTCGAAGTCTATCCACATAGTTTCTATGGGAAGCTACTGATGTCTGGTCTAGGGATAACCAAATGCCATCAACCGGCAGTCGAGCCTCCCTTCCAAACATAAGACGGTACGGTGAATACCCAGTTGCATCGCTCTCCGTACTGTTATATGCATGCACCAGAGTAGCTATGTGACGACT
>RXON01003952.1:0-20394 GCA_009667805.1 Leptobrachium leishanense | reverse complement strand
CCCCATCCTCACTGTATAATGTGACAGAATCACACCATTAAACCCCATCCTCACTGTATGTGACAGAATCACACCATTAAACCCCATCCTCACTGAATAATGTGACAGAATCACACCATTAAAACCCCATCCTCACTGTATAGTGACAGAATCACACCATTAAACCCCATCCTCACTGTATAATGTGACAGAATCACACCATTAAACCCCATCCTCACTGTATAATGTGACAGAATCACAACCATTAAACCCCATCCTCACTGTAATAATGTGACAGAATCAACACCATTAAACCCCATCCTCACTGTAATGTGACAGAATCAACACCATTAAACCCCATCCTCACTGTATAATGTGACAGAATCACACCATTAAACCCCATCCTCACTGTATAATGTGACAGAAATCACACCATTAAACCCCATCCTCACTGTATGTGACAGAATCACACACCATTAAACCCCATCCTCACTGTATAATGACAGAATCACACATTAAACCCCATCCTCACTGTAATGTGACAGAATCACACCATTAAAACCCCATCCTCACTGTATAATGTGACAGAATCACACCATTAAACCCCATCCTCACTGTATAATGACAGAATCACACCATTAAACCCCATCCTCACTGTATAATGTGACAGAATCACACCATTAAACCCCATCCTCACTGTATAATGTGACAGAATCACACCATTAAACCCCATCCTCACTGTATAATGTGACAGAATCACACACCATTAAAACCCCATCCTCACTGTATAATTGACAGAATCACACCATTAAACCCCATCCTCACTGTATAATGTGACAGAATCACACCATTAAACCCCATCCTCACTGTATAATATGACAGAATCACACACCATTAAACCCCATCCTCACTGTATAATGTGACAGAATCACACCATTAAACCCCATCCTCACTGTATGTGACAGAATCACACATTAAACCCCATCCTCACTGTATAATTGACAGAATCACACCATTAAAACCCCATCCTCACTGTAATAATGTGACAGAATCACACCATTAAACCCCATCCTCACTGAATAATGTGACAGAATCACACCATTAAACCCCATCCTCACTGTATAATGTGACAGAATCACACACCATTAAAACCCCATCCTCACTGTATAATGTGACAGAATCACACCATTAAACCCCATCCTCACTGTAATGTGACAGAATCACACCATTAAACCCCATCCTCACTGTATAATGTGACAGAATCACACCATTAAACCCCATCCTCACTGTATAATGTGACAGAATCACACCATTAACCCCATCCTCACTGTATAATGTGACAGAATCACACCATTAAACCCCATCCTCACTGTATGTGACAGAATCACACCATTAAACCCCATCCTCACTGTATAATGTGACAGAATCACACCATTAAACCCCATCCTCACTGTATAATGTGACAGAATCACACCATTAAACCCCATCCTCACTGTATAATATGACAGAATCACACCATTAAACCCCATCCTCACTGTATAATGTGACAGAAATCACACCATTAAAACCCCATCCTCACTGTAATAATGTGACAGAATCACACCATTAAACCCCATCCTCACTGTATAATGTGACAGAATCACACCATTAAACCCCATCCTCACTGTATAATGTGACAGAATCACACCATTAAACCCCATCCTCACTGTATAATGTGACAGAATCACACCATTAAACCCCATCCTCACTGTATAATGTGACAGAATCACACCATTAAACCCCATCCTCACTGTATAATGTGACAGAATCACACCATTAAACCCCATCCTCACTGTATAATGTGACAGAATCACACCATTAAAACCCCATCCTCACTGTATAATGTGACAGAATCACACCATTAAACCCCATCCTCACTGTATATGACAGAATCACACCATTAAACCCCATCCTCACTGTTATGTGACAGAATCACACCATTAAACCCCATCCTCACTGTATAATGTGACAGAATCACACCATTAAAACCCCATCCTCACTGTATAATGTGACAGAATCACACCATTAAACCCCATCCTCACTGTATAATGTGACAGAATCACACCATTAACCCCATCCTCACTGTATAATGTGACAGAATCACACCATTAAACCCCATCCTCACTGTATAATGTGACAGAATCACACCATTAAACCCCATCCTCACTGTATGTGACAGAATCACACCATTAAACCCCATCCTCACTGATGTGACAGAATCACACCATTAAACCCCATCCTCACTGAATAATGTGACAGAATCACACCATTAAACCCCATCCTCACTGTATAATGTGACAGAATCACACCATTAAACCCCATCCTCACTGATATAAGTGACAGAATCACACCATTAAACCCCATCCTCACTGTATAATGTGACAGAATCACACCATTAAACCCCATCCTCACTGTAATGTGACAGAATCACACCATTAAACCCCATCCTCACTGTATAATGTGACAGAATCACACCATTAAACCCCATCCTCACTGTATAATGTGACAGAATCACACCATTAAACCCCATCCTCACTGTATAATGTGACAGAATCACACCATTAAACCCCATCCTCACTGTATAATGTGACAGAATCACACCATTAAACCCCATCCTCACTGTATGTGACAGAATCACACCATTAAACCCCATCCTCACTGTATAATGTGACAGAATCACACCATTAAACCCCATCCTCACTGTATAATGTGACAGAATCACACCATTAAACCCCATCCTCACTGTATAATGTGACAGAATCACACCATTAAACCCCATCCTCACTGTATAATGTGACAGAATCACACCATTAAACCCCATCCTCACTGTATAATGTGACAGAATCACACCATTAAACCCCATCCTCACTGTATAATGTGACAGAATCACACCATTAAACCCCATCCTCACTGTATAATGTGACAGAATCACACCATTAAACCCCATCCTCACTGTATAATGTGACAGAATCACACCATTAAACCCCATCCTCACTGTATAATGTGACAGAATCACACCATTAAACCCCATCCTCACTGTATAATGTGACAGAATCACACCATTAAACCCCATCCTCACTGTATAATGTGACAGAATCACACCATTAAACCCCATCCTCACTGTATAATGTGACAGAATCACACCATTAAACCCCATCCTCACTGTATAATGTGACAGAATCACCCATTAAAACCCCATCCTCACTGTATAATGTGACAGAATCACACCATTAAACCCCATCCTCACTGTTATGTGACAGAATCACACCATTAAACCCCATCCTCACTGTATAATGTGACAGAATCACACCATTAACCCCATCCTCACTGTATAATGTGACAGAATCACACCATTAAACCCCATCCTCACTGTATATAATGACAGAATCACACCATTAAACCCCATCCTCACTGTATAATGTGACAGAATCACACCATTAAACCCCATCCTCACTGTATGTGATGACAGAATCACACCATTAAACCCCATCCTCACTGTATAATGTGACAGAATCACACCATTAAACCCCATCCTCACTGTGACAGAATCACACCATTAAACCCCATCCTCGCTGTATATGACAGAATCACACCATTAAACCCCATCCTCACTGTATATGTGACAGAATCACACCATTAAACCCCATCCTCACTGTATAATGTGACAGAATCACACCATTAAACCCCATCCTCACTGTATAATATGACAGAATCACACCATTAAACCCCATCCTTACTGTATGTGACAGAATCACACCATTAAACCCCATCCTCACTGTATGTGACAGAATCACACCATTAAACCCCATCCTCACTGAATAATGTGACAGAATCACACCATTAAACCCCATCCTCACTGAATAATGTGACAGAATCACACCATTAAACCCCATCCTCACTGTATAATGTGACAGAATCACACCATTAAACCCCATCCTCACTGTATAATGTGACAGAATCACACCATTAATCCCCATCCTTACTGTATAATGTGACAGAATCACACCATTAAACCCCATCCTCACTGTATAATGTGACAGAATCACACCATTAAACCCCATCCTCACTGTATAATGTGACAGAATCACACCATTAAACCCCATCCTCACTGTATAATGTGACAGAATCACACCATTAAACCCCATCCTCACTGTATAATGTGACAGAATCACACCATTAAACCCCATCCTCACTGTATAATGTGACAGAATCACACCATTAAACCCATCCTCACTGTATGTGACAGAATCACACCATTAAACCCCATCCTCACTGTATGTTGACAGAATCACACCATTAAACCCCATCCTCACTGTATGTGACAGAATCACACCATTAAACCCCCATCCTCACTGTATTGTGACAGAATCACACCATTATTAAACCCATCCTCACTGTTATGACAGAATCACACCATTAAACCCCATCCTCACTGTATAATGTGACAGAATCACACCATTAAACCCCATCCTCACTGTATAATGTGACAGAATCACACCATTAAACCCCATCCTCACTGTATGTGACAGAATCACACCATTAAACCCCATCCTCACTGTATGTGACAGAATCACACCATTAAACCCCATCCTCACTGTATGTGACAGAATCACACCATTAAACCCCATCCTCACTGTATAATGTGACAGAATCACACCATTAAACCCCATCCTCACTGTATAATGTGACAGAATCACACCATTAAACCCCATCCTCACTGTATAATGTGACAGAATCACACCATTAAACCCCATCCTCACTGTAATGTGACAGAATCACACCATTAAACCCCATCCTCACTGTATAATGTGACAGAATCACACCATTAAACCCCATCCTATTACTGTGACAGAATCACACCATTAAACCCCATCCTCACTGTATGTGACAGAATCACACCATTAAACCCCATCCTCACTGTATAATGTGACAGAATCACACCATTAAACCCCATCCTCACTGTATGTGACAGAATCACACCATTAAACCCCATCCTCACTGTATAATATGACAGAATCACACCATTAAACCCCATCCTCACTGTATAATGTGACAGAATCACACCATTAAACCCCATCCTCACTGTATGTGACAGAATCACACCATTAAACCCCATCCTCACTGTATAATGTGACAGAATCACACCATTAACCCCATCCTCACTGTATAATGTGACAGAATCACACCATTAAACCCCATCCTCACTGTATAATGTGACAGAATCACACCATTAAACCCCATCCTCACTGTATAATCTGACAGAATCACACCATTAAACCCCATCCTCACTGTATGTGACAGAATCACACCATTAAACCCCATCCTCACTGTATAATGTGACAGAATCACACCATTAAACCCCATCCTCACTGTATAATGTGACAGAATCACACCATTAAACCCCATCCTCACTGTATAATGTGACAGAATCACACCATTAAACCCCATCCTCACTGTATGTGACAGAATCACACCATTAAACCCCATCCTCACTGTATGTGACAGAATCACACCATTAAACCCCATCCTCACTGTATAATGTGACAGAATCACACCATTAAACCCCATCCTCACTGTATGTGACAGAATCACACCATTAAACCCCATCCTCACCAAATAATGTGACAGAATCACACCATTAAACCCCATCCTCACGTGTATGTGACAGAATCACACCATTAAACCCCATCCTCACTGTATGTGACAGAATCACACCATTAAACCCCATCCTCACTGTATAATGTGACAGAATCACACCATTAAACCCCATCCTCACTGTAATGTGACAGAATCACACCATTAAACCCCATCCTCACTGTATAATGTGACAGAAATCACACCATTAAACCCCATCCTCACTGTATGTGACAGAATCACACCATTAAACCCCATCCTCACTGTATAATGTGACAGAATCACACCATTAAACCCCATCCTCACTGTATAATGTGACAGAATCACACCATTAAACCCCATCCTCACTGTATGTGACAGAATCACACCATTAAACCCCATCCTCACTGTAATGTGACAGAATCACACCATTAAACCCCATCCTCACTGTATAATGTGACAGAATCACACCATTAAACCCCATCCTCACTGTATAATGTGACAGAATCACACCATTAAACCCCATCCTCACTGTATAATGTGACAGAATCACACCATTAAACCCCATCCTCACTATAATGACAGAATCACACCATTAAACCCCATCCTCACTGTATGTGACAGAATCACACCATTAAACCCCATCCTCACTGTATGTGACAGAATCACACCATTAAACCCCATCCTCACTGTATGTGACAGAATCACACCATTAAACCCCATCCTCACTGTATGTGACAGAATCACACCATTAAACCCCATCCTCACTGTATGTGACAGAATCACACCATTAAACCCCATCCTCACTGTATAATGTGACAGAATCACACCATTAAACCCCATCCTCACTGTATAATGTGACAGAATCACACCATTAAACCCCATCCTCACTGTATAATGTGACAGAATCACACCATTAAACCCCATCCTCACTGTATAATGTGACAGAATCACACCATTAAACCCCATCCTCACTGTATGTGACAGAATCACACCATTAAACCCCATCCTCACTGTATAATGTGACAGAATCACACCATTAAACCCCATCCTCACTGTATAATGTGACAGAATCACACCATTAAACCCCATCCTCACTGGTATGTGACAGAATCACACCATTAAACCCCATCCTCACTGTATAATGTGACAGAATCACACCATTAAACCCCATCCTCACTGTATAATGTGACAGAATCACACCATTAAACCCCATCCTCACTGTATGTGACAGAATCACACCATTAAACCCCATCCTCACTGTATAATGTGACAGAATCACACCATTAAACCCCATCCTCACTGTATGTGACAGAATCACACCATTAAACCCCATCCTCACTGTATAATGTGACAGAATCACACCATTAAACCCCATCCTCACTGTATAAGTGACAGAATCACACCATTAAACCCCATCCTCACTGTATGTGACAGAATCACACCATTAAACCCCATCCTCACTGTATAATGTGACAGAATCACACCATTAAACCCCATCCTCACTGTATAATGTGACAGAATCACACCATTAAACCCCATCCTCACTGTATAATATGACAGAATCACACCATTAAACCCCATCCTCGCTGTATATGACAGAATCACACCATTAAACCCCATCCTCACTGTATGTGACAGAATCAAACCATTAAACCCCATCCTCACTGTATAATGTGACAGAATCACACCATTAAACCCCATCCTCACTGTATGTGACAGAATCACACCATTAAACCCCATCCTCACTGAATAATGTGACAGAATCACACCATTAAACCCCATCCTCACTGTATGTGACAGAATCACACCATTAAACCCCATCCTCACTGTATAATGTGACAGAATCACACCATTAAACCCCATCCTCACTGTATGTGACAGAATCACACCATTAAACCCCATCCTCACTGTATGTGACAGAATCACACCATTAAACCCCATCCTCACTGTATAATGTGACAGAATCACACCATTAAACCCCATCCTCACTGTATAATGTGACAGAATCACACCATTAAACCCCATCCTCACTGTATGTGACAGAATCACACCATTAAACCCCATCCTCACTGTATAATGTGACAGAATCACACCATTAAACCCCATCCTCACTGTATAATGTGACAGAATCACACCATTAAACCCCATCCTCACTGTATAATGTGACAGAATCACACCATTAAACCCCATCCTCACTGTATGTGACAGAATCACACCATTAAACCCCATCCTCACTGTATAATGTGACAGAATCACACCATTAAACCCCATCCTCACTGTATAATGTGACAGAATCACACCATTAAACCCCATCCTCACTGTATAATGTGACAGAATCACACCATTAAACCCCATCCTCACTGTATGTGACAGAATCACACCATTAAACCCCATCCTCACTGTATAATGTGACAGAATCACACCATTAAACCCCATCCTCACTGTATAATGTGACAGAATCACACCATTAAACCCCATCCTCACTGTATGTGACAGAATCACACCATTAAACCCCATCCTTACTGTATGTGACAGAATCACACCATTAAACCCCATCCTCACTGTATAATGTGACAGAATCACACCATTAAACCCCATTCTTACTGTATGTGACAGAATCACACCATTAAACCCCATCCTCACTGTATGTGACAGAATCACACCATTAAACCCCATCCTCACTGTATGTGACAGAATCACACCATTAAACCCCATCCTCACTGTATAATGTGACAGAATCACACCATTAAACCCCATCCTCACTGTAATGTGACAGAATCACACCATTAAACCCCATCCTCACTGTATGTGACAGAATCACACCATTAAACCCCATCCTCACTGTATGTGACAGAATCACACCATTAAACCCCATCCTCACTGTATGTGACAGAATCACACCATTAAACCCCATCCTTACTGTATGTGACAGAATCACACCATTAAACCCCATCCTCACTGTATGTGACAGAATCACACCATTAAACCCCATCCTCACTGTATGTGACAGAATCACACCATTAAACCCCATCCTCACTGTATGTGACAGAATCACACCATTAAACCCCATCCTCACTGTATGTGACAGAATCACACCATTAAACCCCATCCTCACTGAATAATGTGACAGACTTGACAGCCGCAAAACCCCCGAACGCCGATGAACGGGGTATAAAAAAAAAGAAAAAAACACTGCAACTTTTAAAAGCTGTTAAAAACGAATGCAGGAAAATGTCTGTAATTTACATATAAGATCCTGTGAATGACAATAAAAAGGTCTGTTATAGGAAAATGCTATTAAAAAATAGATAAATAAGGGGGCGGAGCCGAGCCAACGATGGAAGTGATTGCCTGTTAGAGGAGCTCCCGCGATTCCCGCCGAATGCTCCCCCATAACGTGCACCACTCGCCTGCCAAAATTTCCCATTGGGGACAGGATGCACCCCCCAACATGGAGCGGACCCCGAAGAAACCCAAAAAACAGAAGGAGGCGCCGATATTTGCAGTCCGACAGCGCTCGGAAAGCCTGACCCAAGATGTCGCCCGGGCCTGATCTCCACCACCTTCCGCTCATGCGCCAGCTACCGCGGATCAGCCTCCGGCCTCCCGAGCGGACATTCGGAACCTGCAGGCTTTCATCGCCGCGGAATTAGACCGACCCACGCGCACTCTCCTGGCCGGTTTCGGTTTGCACTACCCATCAGGAACAGCTTTCCCGCATATCCCCTGGGACCTGGCCCTGACACCTGCTGGAGGGGTTGTGGAGAACGTGGCACTTACTTCCACATGTGGTGGACGTGCCCTAAATTGTGTAGCTTTTGGTCCCAGACTCAAACTTTGATGACCACCGTTTTTTCCAAGGACATCCCACTGGACCCATGGACTTTCTTACTCTCCCGCCCCCTTGCGGACTTGACCAGACAGGAAAACAAGCTCCTATCTAAGATTGCGCTGGCAGACCGGCGAGTTCTCGCAAAGGGATGGAACTGCCCCCAGACACCTCCGTTTACACGGCTTCACCCCAAAATCCGGGACGTACAATTAATGGACAAACTAACGGCACTTTCTAACCACGCCCTCCCGGCATATCAAAAAACCTGGTCCCCCTGGATTGACCAAATGGGATAACGACTCCGAGCGTGGGGCCCCGGTTAGCAGGAGGGGTGCTCACTGTTGATATTTTTTGAATCTTCTGATTCTCATCTATGATATGCAACCCCCCCCCTCTCCCTACCCTACAGTTGTGTTCAAAATGATTCAACCCCCAATGCTGTAAAGGGTTTTAGGGAATTTAGTGACATTTGTAATTGTATTCAGAATGAAATCCTACAAGGACTTTTTAAAGAACCATATGCAACTAAAATGACATCAATTGGTTTTGTAATACAGTAGTAAATGTTTCTTTTGTGAATTCTTCATTGACACAATTATTCAACCCCTTAAAGACTACCACTCTGAAGAACAGAGGTTCATTCAAGTGTTTTCAATCAGGTATTGAAACCACCTGTGGATGTCACGGAGCAGCAATAAAGCATAATAAGCACCAATTAGGCAGCTTTAAAATGACTGTGATACTCAGCTCCTTCTAGACATTTACTGGTGTGGTTACAAACATGGTGAAGTCAAGAGAATGGTCCAGGAAGACAAGAGAAGAGGTGATTACTCTTCACAGGAAGGGCAATGGCTATAAGAAGATTGCAAAGATGTTAAACATACCAAGAGAGACCATAGGAAGCATCATTCGCAAATTCAAGACAAAGGGCACTGTTGAAACGCTACCTGGCCGTGGCAGAAAGAAGATGCTGACTTAGACTGCTGTGCTCTACCTGAAGCGTAGAGTGGAGAAAAGTCTCCGTGTGACTGCTGAGGAACTGAGAAAAGATTTGTCAGATGTGGGTACTGAAGTTTCAGCTCAGACAATACGGCGCACACTGCGTAATGAAGGCCTCCATGCCAGAACTCCCAGGCGCACCCCCTTGCTGTCTCCAAAGAATAAGAAGAGTCGACTGCAGTATGCCAAAAGTCATGTGGACAAACCACAGAAGTTTTGGGATAGTGTTCTGTGGACTGATGAAACAAAATAGAACTGTTTGGCCCATGGATCAACGCTATGTTTGGAGGAGGAAGAACAAGGCCTATGAAGAAAAGAACACCTTGCCTACTGTGAAGCATGGCGGGGGGTCAATCATGCTTTGGGGCTGTTTTGCTTCTGCAGGTACAGGGAAGCTTCAGCGTGTGCAAGGTACCATGAATTCTCTTCAGTACCAGGAGATATTGGATGACAATGTGATGCAGTCCGTCACAAACCTGAGGCTTGGGAGACGTTGGTTCCTTTCAACAGGACAATGATCCCAAGCATACCTCCAAGTCCACTAGAGCATGGTTGCAGATTAAAGGCTGGAACATTTTGGAGTGGCCATCGCAGTCACCTGACTTAAATCCGATTGAGAACCTCTGGTGGGACTTAAAGAAAGCAGTTGCAGTGCGCAAGCCTAAGAATGTGACTGAACTGGAGGCTTTTGCCCATGACGAATGGGCGAAGATACCCGTAGATCGCTGCAAGACACTTGTGTCAAGCTATGCTTCACGTTTAAAAGCTGTTATAACTGTAAAAGGATGTTGTACTAAGTACTAAGATTGAATGTCACTTGGGGGTTGAATAAAACTGATAATGATGTGAGCACAGAAAAGACATTTGTGGTTATTTCATTATAAATGTTATGTTATATTTGTCTGACCTACACGTGCCTCTTTGATTTAATTGTAAGCAAGATGACTGAATGATCAAAATCAATGTCAAACTGGCCAAACCACTCAATTTCAGTGGGGGTTGAATAATTTTGAACACAACAAAACCATATATTGGTAAAACAAGAGAACATGCAACATGTTTACACGTCGTCTCAGGCTGTTATTGAAGGTATTTTTTCTATTTAAAGTGTTGGCACAGCTCAGCGGTGACGGCATGTCCCCGGCTTCACATCACAAGATCAAAGGCAAATATCCAGCGGGAAAACGAATAAAAGAGGAATAAAACCAAACCTGAACATGAAAAGAAACACAACAATAAACATAAGCAACAACATAAACACTGCGGAAAAATGGGTAAACAAAACGGGGAAAAAAGGAAAGCATACAGTCCTAAAACAAAAAAAAACAAGCACGGGAGCTCTCTGAGATGTCTGCTCCCCAAATAACCACCAACGCATCGCACCTAGCCTGCTGCACCACACTTAAATGTGATATTAACCTTTTCACTACCAAAACCGAGTTACCATGATTTTACATTGTCATACATTGAAAGGCGATCATTAGCAAATCAAAACCCATTCGCACAGCTTTTTGAAACAAGATTAGTGCGCCCCCTGTGGAGAAACCAAATCATTTGTTTTTTCTCTCTCCAGTCACCCTGGAGAGAGATAAAACAAGCTGCAATTAGCAGCCCCTCCTCAGTGTAACGAAAATCTCAACAAACTTTACTGCAGCATTCCAGCAGCCAGGGATATGGCAGAATACAGGGAGAGCTGTGGGGTCAGTCGCTGTACAGGGATAAGATTCAGGGGGTTATAGTGAGTGTAAATCCCTGTACAGTACAGACACAAGGTGTTGCTGTAATTGCCACACACAGGCATTATGCGGCACATACAGATACAAGGTGTTGCTGTAATTGCCATACACAGGCATTATGCGGCACATACAGATACAAGGTGTTGCTGTAATTGCCATACACAGGCATTATGCAGCACATACAGATACAAGGTGTTGCTGTAAATGCCGCACACAGGCATTATGCGGCACATACAGATACAAGGTGTTGCCACACACAGGCATTATGCGGCACATACAGATACAAGGTGTTGCTGTAATTGTCATACACAGGCATTATGCAGCACATACAGATACAAGGTGTTGCTGTAATTGCCATATACAGGCATTATGCAGCACGTACAGATACAAGGTGTTGCTGTAATTGCCATACACAGGCATTATGCGGCACATACAGATACAAGGTGTTGCTGTAATTGTCATACATAGGCATTATGCGGCACATACAGATACAAGGTGTTGCCACACACAGGCATTATGCGGCACATACAGATACAAGGTGTTGCTGTAATTGCCATACACAGGCATTATGCAGCACATACAGCTACAAGGTGTTGCTGTAATTGCCATACACAGGCATTATGCAGCACATACAGATAAAAGGTGTTGCTGTAATTGCATATCACAGGCATTATGCAGCACATACAGTTACAAGGTGTTGCTGTAATTGCCATACACAGGCATTATGCAGCACATACAGATAAAAGGTGTTGCTGTAATTGCCATACACAGGCATTATGCAGCACATACAGATACAAGGTGTTGCTGTAATTGCCATACACAGGCATTATGCGGCACATACAAATAAAAGGTGTTGCTGTAATTGCCAGACACAGGCATTATGCAGCACATACAGATACACGGTGTTGCTGTAATTGTCATACACAGGCATTATGTAGCACATACAGATACAAGGTGTTGCTGTAATTGTCATACACAGGCATTATGCGGCACATACAGATACAAGGTGTTGCTGTAATTGTCATACACAGGCATTATGTAGCACATACAGATACAAGGTGTTGCTGTAATTGCCATATACAGGCATTATGCAGCACATACAGATACAAGGTGTTGCTGTAATTGCCAGACACAGGCATTATGCAGCACATACAGATACAAGGTGTTGCTGTAATTGTCATACACAGGCATTATGCAGCACATACAGATACAAGGTGTTGCTGTAATTGCCATACACAGGCATTATGCAGCACATACAGATACAAGGTGTTGCTGTAATTGCCATACACAGGCATTATGCGGCAAATACAGATACAAGGTGTTGCTGTAATTGTCATACATAGGCATGCAGCACATACAGATACAAGGTGTTGCCACACACAGGCATTATGCGGCACATACAGATACAAGGTGTTGCTGTAATTGCCATACACAGGCATTATGCAGCACATACAGCTACAAGGTGTTGCTGTAATTGCCATACACAGGCATTATGCAGCACATACAGATACAAGGTGTTGCTGTAATTGCCATACACAGGCATTATGCAGCACATACAGATAAAAGGTGTTGCTGTAATTGCCATACACAGGCATTATGCAGCACATACAGATACAAGGTGTTGCTGTAATTGCCATACACAGGCATTATGCGGCACATACAGATACAAGGTGTTGCTATAATTGCCATACACAGGCATTATGCAGCACATACAAATAAAAGGTGTTGCTGTAATTGCCAGACACAGCCATTATGCAGCACATACAGATACAAGGTGTTGCTGTAATTGCCATACACAGGCATTATGCAGCACATACAGATATTGCATTGCTAATAGTCTCATTCTGATCACTACAAATCCCCATAAGCAGGAGATCTCACCATTTTATTATCTGTCTGCAACACATTTACTGCATCTGTCTGTATGCTGATAATGCAGACCCCGTGTAAGCAGGAGATCTCACCATTTTATTATCTGTCTGCAGCACATTTACTGACACAAAGGCCATTTCTGCCTGTATGCTGATAATGCAGAATCCATGTGACATTATGCCAGATAAGGGACGCCATCTAGAGGTTACAACCTTTCAACCCAGCAATATTTCTGTAAAGGATAAACCAATACAAGGAATTTTTAAAAAAAAATTTAGAACACTCACAGGGTTATTCAAAGAGATCCAAATGGCTCCCGAAAGGGAACCGAATGCTGAAAACCTTTCCAGAGAGCAGGCAATTTGCCAAATCCTGGCGAATTGCCTGCACATACAGTGCCTGTTCGAGGGCAGTGAATCCCCATAGAGAAGCAATGCTTCGCATATTCAGAGAACAAAAACCAGCAGTGAAAAGTTGCCGAATTACCCTGCTGTTCATTGGTTTCATTCGACATATTTAATCAGGTGAATCCCATAGGCTTCAATGTTAAAAATATTCCCGTTTTAATTCAATATCTAATAAACCGTTCATTATAATATTCTGCAGCAAAAAGTCTCTTTATTTATAGATTTTTTGGGATATTTTAAGCATTTTTCGGGATTTTTTTGCCAAAAAATTGTTTTCCGATTTCTTAAAAAATTTCTTAATCGTTTTTCTTTTTTTCTGTAACAGCCCTTTTTATTATCATTCATTGGATTTTATATGTAAATCTCAGACATTTTCGCTCAGTAGTTTCCTTGCAAACAGCGTTTCACTTTTCAAACATTCAAGCGTACTGTTTTTTTCTTTTTTTCCACTCCATTCATCTGCGGTGTTAGGTTTTTACGGCGGCTGCTCTGCGTGTGATCAGCTCCTGCTCGGGTTTCTCTGGCGTGTTCGGCGGGGTTAATCCAGATGTTTTTGCGGGTTTGGGTGTGCATTCGCCTGGGTTTTGCGGTGACTTTTCAGCGGATTTGCGGCAACTTTTCCCAGCAATTCGGGGACCCTGTGGTGAATACATCGCAGGGTCGCCGAAATGGGATCGCCAAATCGAACCGAATTAAAGAGAACGAAAAGTCACCGAACGTGCGGTGACTTTTCGATTCTCTTTGAATAACCCTGTCAGTCTCTGCAGTCACACATTTGCACACGTTCCTGATGGATGTGACCCTGAGGTAAAGGTTTTGCACCGCGCGGCATCGCAGACCCGGGGTGTGTACAGCAGTGGATAAGCCCTGGGAATAAAGGTATGGATTATGCCCGGATTGTTCTGCCGATCGCGCTCAGGATGTGGCGGATCCATTCATTAAACGCTGACATGATAATTAACACACGGCCCTGACGTTCCAAGTCAACGGACGGACACCAAGAAAAGAACCTTTAACTCTCCGTCACGTGAGAAATGTCACAATTCACCGCAGACTAAAATACAAAGAGAAATGCGCCGCCGGTGATGATGGAGGAGCCGCGGTGTAAGCTCTGTATGGGGAGAGTGAAGGGTGAGCCGTGTAATACACTTATACCTCCTGTTACATCGTGCGTAAAACGCCTGCAGATCTGCAGAAAGAGGAGGAAATCCAGGGGATTAGTAACAATGTGACCGGGCTCATCCGAAAAGAAACTGTAACTTTTTATTAAAATGGAACTTATTGTCAGGATCCGCTGCATATGCTCAAATACCTGTAAAGTGCTGCCCTCATTCCTTACCAGCACTGAATCGGTTACCAGTTAAGCACAAGCAAACACCCCCCCCACCGCCCCGCCATCCAACCTGACTTTGCAATGAAAGTCTAACCTTGCTAGTGCCTAGACCTATTCTGATAACCGTGTACCAGACCCCCTGCTTACCCACCGATTACCATACTCCACCAACCTTTTGACCACGGATCGCCCCTTGACCATCCTCTACCCCTCTTGTACCTACGCCTTGGATCTCCCACTATCCAAAGGTACCACCTGTGTATCCCCACACACTGGGCTAAGACCCCCTGAACTTGGGTCCCACCAGGCACATTCCAGGTGCCACCCTGACCCTGATCTCCTAAAATTAACAATCACAAAGTCCTCCATATATTCAGGGTGTGCGGTTGTCTTTTTAGGGGTTCCTCCATATATTCAGGGTGTGCGGTTGTCTTTTTAGGGGTTCCTCCATATATTCAGGGTGTGCGGGTGTCTTTTAGGGGCTCCTCCATATATTCAGGGTGTGTGGGTTTGTTTTTAGGGGCTCCTCCATATATTCAGGGTGTGCGGGTGTGTTTTTAGGGGCTCCTCCATATATTCAGGTGTGTGGGGGTTGTTTTTAGGGGTTCCTCCATATATTCAGGGGTGGCGGTGTTTTTTTAGGGGCTCCTCCATATATTCAGGGTGTGTGGGTGTGTTTTTAGGGTTCCTCCATATATTCAGGGTGTGCGGGTGTCTTTTTAGGGGCTCCTCCATATATTCAGGGTGTGCGGGTGTCTTTTTAGGGGTTCCTCCATATATTCAGGGTGTGTGGGTGTCTTTTTAGGGGCTCCTCCATATATTCAGGTGTGCGGGTGTCTTTTTCAGGGGTTCCTCCATATATTCAGGGTGTGCGGGTGTGTTTTAGGGGCTCCTCCATATATTCAGGGTGTGTGGGTGTCTTTTTAGGGCTCCTCCATATAGTCAGGAGTGCGTGTGTCTTTCTAGGGGTTCCTCCATATATTCAGGTGTTGCGGGTGTGTTTTAGGGGCTCCTCCATATATTCAGGGTGTGCGGGTGTCTTTTAGGGGCTCCTCCATATATCAGGGTGTGCGGGTGTGTTTTTAGGGGCTCCTCCATATATTCAGGGTGTGCGGTTGTCTTTTTAGGGGTTCCTCCATATATTCAGGGTGTGCGCGGGTGTATTTTTAGGGGCTCCTCCATATATTCAGGGTGTGTGGGTGTGTTTTGGGGTTCCTCCATATATTCAGGGTGTGCGGTGTCTTTTTAGGGGCTCCTCCATATATTCAGGTGTGCGGGTGGTGTTTTTTAGGGGCTCCTCCATATAGTCAGGATGTGCGTGTGTCTTTCTAGGGGTTCCTCCATATATTCAGGGTGTGCGGGTGTGTTTTTAGGGGTTCCTCCATATATTCAGGGTGTGCGTGTGTGTTTTTAGGGGCTCCTCCATATATTCAGGCTGCGTGGGTGTGTTTTTAGGGGCTCCTCCATATTGTCAGGGTGTGCGTGTGTCTTTTTAGGGGTTCCTCCATATATTCAGGGTGTGCGGGTGTGTTTTTAGGGGCTCCTCCATATAGTCAGGGTGTGCGGGTGTCTTTTTAGGGGCTCCTCCATATATTCAGGGTGTGTGGGTGTGTTTTAGGGGTTCCTCCATATATTCAGGGTGTGTGGGTGTGTTTTTTAGGGGCTCCTCCATATATTCAGGTGTGCGGGTCGGGTGTCTTTTTAGGGGTCCTCCATATATTCAGGGTGTGCGGGTGTGTTTTTAGGGGTTCCTCCATATATTCAGGGTGTGCGGGTGTGTTTTATGGGGCTCCTCCATATATTCAGGGTGTGTTTTTAGGGGCTCCTCCATATATTCAGGGTGTGTGGGTGTCTTTTTAGGGGTTCCTCCATATATTCAGGGTGTGTGGGTGTGTTTTTAGGGGTTCCTCCATATATTCAGGGTGTGTTTTTAGGGGCTCCTCCATATATTCAGGGTGTGGGGTGTCTTTTTAGGGGCTCCTCCATATATTCAGGGTGTGCGGTGTGTTTTTAGGGGCTCCTCCATATATTCAGGGTGTGCGGGTGTGTTTTTAGGGGCTCCTCCATATATTCAGGGTGTGTGGGTGTCTTTTTAGGGGCTCCTCCATATATTCAGGGTGTGCGGGTGTCTTTTTAGGGGCTCCTCCATATATTCAGGGTGTGGGTGGGTGTCTTTTTAGGGGTTCCTCCATATATTCAGGTGTGTGGGTGTGTTTTAGGGGTTGTCCTTTTGATCGGCCCATATATTCAGGGTGTGTTTTTAGGGGCTCCTCCATATATTCAGGGTGTGCGGGTGTCTTTTTAGGGGCTCCTCCATATATTCAGGGTGTGCGGGTGTGTTTTTAGGGGCTCCTCCATATATTCAGGGTGTGCGGGTGTGTTTTTAGGGGCTCCTCCATATATTCAGGGTGTGTGGGTGTCTTTTTAGGGGCTCCTCCATATATTCAGGGTGTGCGGGTGTCTTTTTAGGAGCTCCTCCATATATTCAGGGTGTGTGGGTGTCTTTTTAGGGGCTCCTCCATATATTCAGGGTATGCGGGTGTATTTTATGGGGTTCCTCCATATATTCAGGGTGTGTTTTTAGGGGATCCTCCATATATTCAGGGTGTGTTTTTAGGGGATCCTCCATATATTCAGGGTGCGGGTGTCTTTTTAGGAGCTCCTCCATATATTCAGGTGTGTGGGTGTCTTTTAGGGGCTCCTCCATATATTCAGGGTATGCGGGTGTATTTTATGGGGTTCCTCCATATATTCAGGGTGTGTTTTTAGGGGCTCCTCCATATATTCAGGGTGTGTGGGTGTGTTTTTAGGGGATCCTCCATATATTCAGGGTGTGTTTTCAGGGGATCCTCCATATATTCAGGGTGTGTTTTTAGGGGCTCCTCCATATATTCAGGGTGTGCGGGTGTGTTTTATGGGGCTCCTCCAATATTCAGGGTGTGTTTTTAGGGGTTCCTCATATATTCAGGTGTGTGGGTGTGTTTTTAGGGGTTCCTCCAAATTTCAGGGTGTGTGGGTGTGTTTTTAGGGGTTCCTCCATATATTCAGGGTGTGGGTGGTGTTTTTTTAGGGGCTCACTCCATATATTCAGGGTGTGTGGGTGTCTTTTTAGGGGCTCTCCATATATTCAGGGTGTGCGGGTGTGTTTTTAGGGGCTCCTCCATATATTCAGGATATGCGGGTGTGCTTTTTAGGGGCTCCTCCATTTATTCAGGGTGTGTGGGTGTCTTTTAGGGGCTCCTCCAATATTCAGGGTATGCGGGTGTATTTTTAGGGGTTCCTCCATATATTCAGGGTGTGTTTTTAGGGGATCCTCCATAATTCAGGGTGTGGGTGTCTTTTAGGGGCTCCTCCATATATTCCAGGGTGTGTGGGTGTTTTTTTAGGGGATCCTCCATATATTCAGGGTGTGTGGGTGTGTTTTTTAGGGGCTCCTCCATATATTCAGGTGTGTGGGTGTATTTTTAGGGGCTCCTCCATATATTCAGGGTGTGTGGGTGTGTTTTAGGGGCTCCTCCATATATTCAGGGTGTGTGGGTGTATTTTTAGGGGCTCCTCCATAATATTCAGGGTGTGTGGGTGTATTTTTAGGGGTTCCTCCATATATTCAGGGTGTGCGGGTGCTTTTTAGGGGTTCCTCCATATATTCAGGGTGTGCGGGTGTGTTTTTAGGGGCTCCTCCATATATTCAGGGTGTGTGGGTGTATTTTTAGGGGCTCCTCCATATATTCAGGGTGTGTTTTTAGGGGATCCTCCATATATTCTGGGTGTATTTGATGTTGGGGGGCTGGGAGTGGGGGCACATTTAACAGCATAATCCTTTATACGCCCCTGGTCACATCCTAAAGGATACAAAGTAAGTCTTCACAAAATGTAACATTGTACCTAAAGCTGAACCTATAAGAAAGTCCTCACATCAGAAAAGTAACAATGTAACTCCTCATCTCCTAAAGGTAATAAAGTAATTCATCACAACCTAAACGTATCTCTTCATAAACTATAGTTTCTCAGCTAGAACTAAACCTAAGGCTCGGGTCAGACGAACGCAGTGGTCACGTCCGTGTCGCCGCACAGTTTACCGTCCGTGGTAGCATACAATTAATGATCAATAGACCCACACACGAAGTACGTGCGCACAGAAGTGCAGACGCAAAACTGACGCAGGTTAGGCAAGAAAGTAAAACCGCTAGAACGGACGTGCGGAGTGCGCAACGTCCGCATAGCTTTGTGTGTGAATGATGGAACGTAGTCAGATGCACTGCATTTACACGCCCAGCATTTCTCGCGTATTCAGTGAAAAAATACGTCCATTCGTTCGGACACACTTTTTGACAGTCGACGCTAAAAATTCGTTCATCTGACCCTAGCCTTACACGTCCGGCATTTATACGTCCAGCGTTTTTGACGGACAAAATGTTTTTTCATATTAATTTGATTTCCCATCTACGTCAGTCAAAAAATAACGTCAGTCACAAAAACGGACTGGGTGCCCACTACTGCGTCTTCCGTCAGATAGTGTGTCCGTTGTGCACAGAATGCGTTTGTCTTACCCGAGCCTCAAAGTATTTATTTTATTTATTT
>RXON01003951.1:0-40003 GCA_009667805.1 Leptobrachium leishanense | reverse complement strand
ACCTGCACTAAATTGCCACTGAGGCAAAGTGCAAAACCAGGTGCTTAGAGGTTCCGGAAGGTGTAAGAGAGAAATCTGGGTGACATATAAACCCCGGACAAGACCTTTCCTTGCACTCTACATGATTCCCTGTTACATACCCTCCCCCCTTGTTTCAACCCCCTGGGTGGAACACTGACAGCTACACAAGCGTAGACTCTGGACAGAGCATCTATATTGGCCATTTTTTTTACCCGGGCGATGCTTCACAGTGAAGCTGTAGTCCTGCAATGCCAGAAACCAACGATTCACACGTCTATTGGTCTCCTTTTTTAGTGCCATCCATTTGAGGGGAGCATGGTCAGTCACCAGATCAAACTGGCGCCCTAATAAATAATATCTTAAGGCATCCAATGCCCATTTAATAGCCAAACCCTCCTCAATCACTGCATATTTCTGTTCATGATCGTTTAGTTTTCTGCTTAAGTACACTACAGGGTGTTCCTCACCATTATGTACCTGTGACAAAACTGCCCCTAGACCAACATCAGATGCATCGGTTTGGACTACAAAATCCTTGGAAAAATCAGGGGAGTAGAGGATTGGCTGTGCACAAAGAGCCCTCTTCAGGACCTGGAAAGATTCCTCTGCTTCTGGGGACCATTTGACCATTAAATTCTTCCCTTTGGTAAGGTCTGTCAACGGGGCTGCAAGAGTTGCAAAGTTTGGGATAAACCTCCTGTAGTATCTCGTTATCCCAAGGATAGCTCTGACTTGTTTTTTACTGGTGGGACGTGGCCACTCCTGAATGGCTTCTACTTTGTTTAGCTGGGGTTTTATGACTCCACGCCCAATCGTGTAACCTAAATATTTGGCTTCCTCTAACCCCAGGGCACATTTTTTTGGATTAGCAGTGATACCTGCTCTATGGAGAATTTCCAAGACAGCTTGGACTCGAGGCAAATGAGATTCCCAGTCAGTACTATTGTCGGATATAATCTCTGCACTTGAATACAACACGATATATATTGGACTTATCAGCCAAGCCTCCAATATGTCTATATTGGACACTGGACCTACCTCGGCAGTTGCCTCCAATATATCAGGGATTATTATTTCATAAGAAATTTATACGAGACACAAATATCAATCGTTTATATTTCTTAGAAATTATCCTGAATTCTTTTAATTGTCTGTGTTTTGCTTTGAAAAATACAATAATCAATCGGATAAAAATATATATAGATTTATTACGTATACAAAAAAGTTTCAAATCTCATATCATAAACAAAAATTTATAAACCACAATCCATCAGCATATAAAAACTAGCTTCACAATATATGTATCTCCGGTTAGTAACTGCATATTTGATTAATATCATTTACCTTATCAGTTAGTAACTAATACACAAATGGTTAATAAACATTTCTGCTTAATACAACATGCATTTCCCAGCAAACAATGTTTAACCAGCCAGCTCTTATAGATATATTATATATATCTCTATGCTACATGGATCAAAAAGATGAGCTAATTTAATGATAAGTAATAAAAACTTATTTAGTGAATCCTCCCCTAATCTCGAGAATTAAACTTCTAATCTTTGCTTTTTATTTTGTAGTTATATAATTCCTTGCTTATTATTATTATTATTATTATTCTTTATTTATAAAGCGCCAGCATATTCTGCAGCGCTGTACAATAAGCACAGTATAGACAGGGTTACAATACATTGAACAACATTTGACAAACAGTACAGGAGGAGATGAGGGCCCTATTCCCGTAGGAAACTCACAATCTAGGAGGGTTGGGGTTGGAAACAGGAGGAAGGACTGTAAGGTGAGAGTGATTGATGGTTGCGTCAGTGAGTTGGGTGGTAGGCTTCCTAAAAGGGAGCGTTTGAAGGAAGAGAAGTTAGGGGAAAGTCTGACAGTACGAGGGAGACCGTTCCAGAGAGTGGGGGCTGCGCGTGTGAAGTCCTGCAGTCTATCATGGAAGAGGTGATGCGGGGAGAAGCTTGGCGCAGGTCACTGTTTGACCTTAGGGAGCGGGTTGGGATGTATTTGGTGATTAGTGAGGACAGGTAGTGGGGCGCTGAGTTAGTGAGGGTTTTGTAGTAAGGATAAGGATTTTGAACTTAATTCTGCAGTGGATGGGGAGCCAGTGAAGGGACTCGCAGAGGGGAGCGGCAGAGACAGAGCGGCGGGTGAGGTGAATTAGCCTGGCGTAGGCTTATTAATTTTAATCACAGTAATTTCCAAATTCAATATATATATTGGTATCAATCTTACAACATTTCTTTTAGGAATAAATCCTTATATCCACTTCTTCATATTTCTATCTGCAGAATAGAAAATACTTAGAATTTGGATCTAACCCAAATATCTGAGAAATCTCAGTCTACGTTACAAGAGTATATACAAATATATATATTTACATTAATTCTTTTTTTTTTTCATACATTACCTGTCCAATTTGGATGTTGATAAGTCTCGGAATTTTCTATGTGATGCTTTGTTTTGGAATATGTGAAGATTATCGATATCAGATAATCAATGCATGTGAGTTAGAGAATTGGTGAGAGTCAGAAATTTGGTGAGAATCTTGATTGCCTCACCAAACATGAGTCTTGGGATCTGCCTGCATCGTGGTTTGAGTCTGAGTGTTGGAATCTTGGACTCTCAGAGGGTCATGTATAATGCATTGCAGTGTGAGTCTCTGAATGCTGGAATCTCCGACTGACTTGCAAATAACATTGCCGCTTATTATAGTCAATTTGACATCACTGGCAATATTATTAAATATTTACTATCCTCTAGAGGGCAGTATTGCACTTCTTAATTAATTCCACCATTTCTTTTTAATATTCCTATCTCAGGTCAAAGTTCAATCTGACTTAACAAAGAACCTCTCTCTCAGTCATTAGACACAGTGTCTCTACCTATCATCTCTGATTTATATCCCTACTCCCTTTTAGTTACTCAGAGTCCTATCAGCTAAATTCTTTTCTGGTTAACTCAACAAAATCCATTCTTTAGTAAATTTTATTATTTACCAATTATATACTTTCCACAATATTTATTGGAGTATATATTTCCTACTGTAAATATAATAAAATATACCTTGATTATGAACATATATTTTGTGAATATAAATCTATATTAGAGATATTAACTCTATTCCTATACCCAAAGACAAAATATCTTTTGTTTTAAAAACTTAAGACAGACCAATAAATTTAATTATGACACGTCTTAGCACTTAACCCTAACCTTATCACACACAAACATTCTAGGTTCCTTCATGTCTGGCACTTCTTAAAAAAATATAAAAGACTTCACCCAGGAATGAACTCTGTAAAAAAAATCTCGTTCATTTCTAAACCTAGAGAAATTTTTAAAGAAAAGAAACTGTCTTTAAAAACAAAATGGCTACAGGCATCCATTTTAAAATTCCTTTGTGTAATATACCCGACATAACCCCCCTTTGGTTTCTTCTATATTTATTGATCAAATAAATTTGAGGAAAACATACATTATCTCCCCCCTTTACCAATTAGGCTAGGTTTCCACCTTTCGCAAAACACGTTTTTCTTCTTTAATCCATTTAATAATTGAAGATGCAGTGTTTTTAAACTTCAATGTACGTACTTTCTTTGTTAGTACAATCATCCAGACAGTTAGAAACATAATTACTATACAAATCACAATCTCTGTAATCTTTGGCCCGTTATAAGCAGATAGCAATCGATGATCAATCTGTGAATACATTGGAGCATAAATTGTTAGATTATCCTTCTGTATTAGAAGTTCAATGGTATGATTGGGCTTATTCTCTAATAGAAATTTCAAATCCGGATTCATAGGTATCTCTCGTCCTTGGAATGCGCCAACTATTTTTATCTCGTCATACCAGACTTCATTCCAACCGGATAAAGAGTAACATCTCTGATAACAACTCTTGATTCTTTAGGAACTTTTACGAGAATCACTGGTGTTGGTATCAACACTTTCTTGTTTTGTACCAGATCCTTCCGGAAAACATTCATTTCTTTTTCTGTAGTGCTTACCAGCCATTTATCTCCAATCAATATAGCATTAACAATAGAATTGTCCTGAGTCTTCTTAAAAGTAACCTGACATGTCTCAGACCCATGTCTAAGATATTCCATTCCACACAAAGCTTGAGTTACATCGTAGACAAAAGGTTTACCTTCACATTGGTAATTATGGTCCTTGAACTTGACACATTCTGTTAGAATTGGAATCGAGTATACTTCAGGTTCCCAGGGCTGATAAGTAACTATCTCTGGAGTTTGTATCTTTACATGAAATCCTTCTTGAAAAGTTCCGACATTATGAACATGTTTGATTTGGAAAACATTCTTTTTAGCCACAAAAGGAATAGCTAAAAGAAAACAGACCTCCATACGATCCGTATCAATATACAAAGGTATAGCGCTTCCCATCTCGAAAGACAAACTAATAGGTTGAATGTCTGTAGTAGTTTCTCCTACTTCCATTAACATTTTTTTTATCACTTCTCGAGAAACAAAATACAAAGGTACTCGTCCCTGTAGTAAATCATTTATACCACTTTGTACCTCATTCAAAAAACATGAACGTATGGAACATCATCGGTTCTTTGAGAAACAACAGTTCTTGCTTAAATCTCTCGTGGGTAATTTAGATAAATGAGTAATCTGTTCGGTATGCAAATTTGTCGTAACAACAATCTTATTAACCACGGTTACCATTTTCTCCATATCAGCCTTTTGGTCTTCGACTGCCTGGTACAGAAATTCAATATTCTCTTTTAAATCATTCAATTCCTGTTTTAAAGTCTGTATAGAGATAGAATTCACTGCGGATGAGGTTGTGGCTACAACCACTCCCAACACTGTAAAAACAACAGTTGCTATAAAAAACCCAACAAATCTTTTCTGCCTGTCAGTCTTATACATAGAATGTTCAATAAACGGTTTCCTAGCATTCTCCAGCATGTCTCTCACACTTGCTTGTGCTTGATTTACATGAGCTTGATACCACATTCGGAATTCCGTAAGTTTGAAATCAGAAACATTGTATTTTCTTTCAAGAGACAATGCTGGATCTAGACTCACAAAAATCTTTTGATTTAACAATCACCTTTCCGTCAAAAGAAATCCGGGCGCGTCTTGGATTATAATGCCAGAAGACGGTCCTGGCTCAAATATTGGTTCTGCTCGGAATTGTGCGGAAAACAATAGGATTGTCCAAATAATCGCAATCTCCTTGGTGGTCCGACTCATCTTTGCGGATTAGCGTCGCAGTTCGGATTAACCACTTTTCTCAATTTCTGTTGAAAGAAATAGTATAAATAACCATTCATAGACTAGCGATTTCACTCAAATTCCCTATAGATACTCTGATCTCTGATTAATTTTAATTAACCGTAAGGATCTATTCTATCTACTAGCTTGAGTTAAACATCTGAATGCTGGGAAGAAGAATCACATGTTAATTAAAACATCACTTCACATGATACCAGTTAAGTGTCTTCTGTTGGTCCATTTTCACACATCCTGAGGTGAGATCTAGGATGACAAACACGCAATTGATTAATGTGAACCCATTTTTCAATACTCTCCTTTCCTTTGGGTATCTCTATTTTATACGCCACAGGAGACAGTTTATCAATTATCGAGTATGGTCCTTTCCAGGATGGGAGAAACTTTCTCTTTTACTCGATCTCTACTGAAATTATACAGATACACCTTTTCGTCAATCTCATACTCCTTTTTGGTAGTCTTAAGATCATAAGAAGTCTTATTAGATACAGTGGCCTTCTCAAGGTTCCATTGCGCAAAAGCAAATGCTTGCTGTAAATGATGACGCAGGTTTTCTATATACTGATGTGTGGTAGCAGCATTTATTAAATTCTGATCTGAAGTGCGATACAATAGATGTTGTGGTAACACCATCTTCCTTCCAGTCGTTAACTCAAATGGTGAAATCTTAGTCGCGGTACTTGGCGTGGCTCTAATAGCCATAAGCACTAAGGGCAACTTTACATCCCAGTCCTTTCCTGATTCTTTTACAAATTTCTTTAGAACATTTACAATTGACTGGTTATAGCGTTCGACACTTCCACTAGACGCAGCACGGTACGCAATATGCAACTTACGCTTGACACCTAACATTTTCCACATTCTTGTCATTACATCACTTGTAAAATGGCTACCACGGTCAGACTCCAACCTTTGAGGTAGACCAAACCTGGAAAATATATGGTTAATAAGAAGAATTGGACATGTTTCAGCAGTATTATTAGGAGCTGGTAAACACTCTATCCATTTACTAAATAGACAGGTGACTGTCAACATATATTTGTTTCCCCTAGTTGATCTTGTGACGGGACCAATAAAGTCGATCTGAATATCGGACCATGGCAATGAGAAACCTTTCCTCTGGAGAGGTGCTGTCACAATCAGCCACAATGGCGGTACCTGGCATGTGCCAAGTAGGGCCCAGGTAAGAGGAAAAGCCGCTATACGCAGAGATGCGTGCCACAACGATCAGGAAAAGTAAATAAACCACAGTAGACACTGGGGACCTCTGCACGGCTAAATACCAAAGGAGCCCTATACTGATAGATCGGTCCTTAGAGTGGCCGAATCTGCACTAATAGAAAAAGGTTACCTTGTAGCCGTGCAGAGTCCTGGGAAAACACAGACACCTGAAGGAGAATATACTCAACAACTTGCAGGCAGGACTTCAATATACTAAAGCCATGGTCTACAGGGACACACAACATATAATACGATAAGCACAGGACAGCTAGGGATATCCAGAAGAGTGGTCAATAAATAAGCCAGGGGTCAAAACCAAAACGTATACCTTGAGCCAAAGCGGGGATATAGCACCAGAGAAAATCCGTCAGCCAGGCCAGAGGGTCAATACCAGGAAGTCAATCAGAGCATAAAACTCAGACAAGGGGAAACACTGAAATAGAACTAGGATGGAAAACAGGGAGCTCTCAGGAACAAATCTGTGGCTGAAGTGAACCAGGATGCAAGAGCATGGTGATATGGGCCCATGGTTTTATATAGGGGAGTAATCAGCCCATAATCACCAGCAGAAGCTCAACGAGCCATGAACTTAACCCCTGAGCTGCATGTCAGGGAAAGCAGCACAGGGAAACACATGGAAACACAGACATAAGGAATACAGAGGGCAGGGAGACAGGGTTGGAACGTGGGAACGTGACAGGTGCGCGATGAGTAGGGCCGTGAGGTTGAAATTGGGCACATACTAGACATCCATGGCAATATATTTGGACGTCTTGTAACATATGGGGCCAATAAGCATAATCCCGCAATAACTCATAGGTGATCTTTTCACCTCGATGTCCCGCAGTGGGTGCATCGTGGGCATGTTGCAGCATTAAACCTCTAAAGGCAGTAGGAACTACCCATTGTTGTATCCCATGTTTAGATGTTCTGATCAATAGACCATCCTTAATAATGAATTGGGCCTTGGATCTCATTAAAATACAAAGATCCTCAGTCTGGTCAGGACTTTCTTCAGATAAAAGATTATCACTAGGATTTTCAATATATTTGTAAAAGATTCCAATTACAGAATCTTCCTTTTGGCTCTTAATTAAATCTTCATTGGGAGAATCTTGACACCACTGTGCTACATTACTCTCGACCTTAAATTTAGTGTGCTGACGGGTAAGTACATCTACATGTGTTTCATTTAGTAAATGATCAATATTTATAATTTCGTCACTGACTGCACCCTGTTTAGCCAATTTGTCAGCTAGGTCATTGCCTTCTTTATCCATACATGAAATTTTGGAATGACCTTTTGTCTTTTTCCAATAAACGGTTAAACCATTTTTAGTCACCATCTTATCTATTTCTCCAAATAGATCGGCATGTTTAACAGGTTTGTTATTGGACCTGAGCATCTCATTTCTTTTCCACCGAGGCAAATATTCAACAAAACTGTTACGGACATAATTAGAATCTGTGACTATCAGAAATTCTTTAACATCATAGTCTATAGCCATCTGAACGGCTTTGTAAACTGCGGCTAATTCAGCGACTTGGCTACTTTTAGCACCGATGTTATATCCTACTGATATATTGGGATATTCTTTTGTCCATGCAATACCAATGCCAGCTACCAATTTCCACTCTTCTTCCACGATGGCGTGGTAGGCACAACCATCTATATATACACGTGGGAGTAGGGAACAGTATTCTTCGTCATAGGCCTTGTAAGGTGATGATGCTTGCTCTTGTAAGAAATCATCTCCTAAAAATTCTTTTTCAGAGGAGGGATCTGCACAATCATGGAGTTCGGCAAGTCCTTGAGCTACTGGATTCTTTTGATCCTGTCTATACCGTACCTCCAATGGCCATCCTTGTAAGGATAACGTCCATGCAGTTATTCTGCTATTGGATAGGTTCCCGTCCCTTATTCGACTACTGTGTAGATAATGTAAGGGTTGGTGTGCAGTTTCAATTATTATCCTCTCTCCTTGGATATAACTCCGAAAATTCTGTAGGGCCCAGATTGTGGCTAGTAATGCTTTTTCACGGTCACTAAATTTAATCTCCACTGGAGATAAGGATTTACTGGCATATGCAATAATTTTACTCTGATCATCTTGCTTTTGACATAAAACGGCCATAAAAAATGCATGAATTGGCTCCACGTAAACTACCTGAGGTATTGTGTGAACTCATTGATTATTGTATAGATCTGGATAATCAGATAAGGGACAGAAGGACTCCAAGAGAGAAACCCAAGAGACCGTTACCTAGGTTGGCCCCTGTCTTTCAGGCACCACCAAGAGAGTTATCTCCTCCCTCTGAGCCTATGCAACTAGGCCGTACTAGGCTTACAGAGGAACAACTGCTCGGCAGCATCCATGTATTCAGATTCAGTCTCTGGTTTAGAAACTGTGGCACAGTCTGGGTGTTCCCAGAGTTCCCAAAATTCAGGAAAGTCTCTCCCTATAATTAAATCATGCACCAAATGAGGCACAACCCCAACCAAGTGCCTCAGATCACCCCGTGCGGTTCCAAACATCACATCTACTATAGGATACTCCCGAGTATCACCATGTACACACACTACAGCAACCTTTTTAGCCCGGAAGTTCACAGAGTCTATCAATTCAGCCTTAATAAGGGTTACTAAACTTCCAGAGTCCAGCAAAGCTGTAACATGCTTATCATTCACAGTTATTGCACACATGTGTTTTCCCTTTACTGGCACCGCGGTGCATGAAACAGTGGAAAACAAAGACTGCCGTCTTTCCTTGAAAGACAAGTCACACTGCATAGGCTCATCAGTTAATGGACAGTTCGCAGCTAAATGCCCAAGTTCCTGGCACCGAAAACATCTTACATTCCTCAGGTTAGGTCTGCTGACCGACACTGGTGTTCCCGCTTTGGAATGCCAACCTCCCCGGTTTAAATCAGCAGTTTTCCCCTCTGCCTCCTTGCCACGCTCACCACCCACATTCCCTGGAACAGTCTTACCGATTGCCGAGGGAGGCCTTGGTTTTGGGCGGAAAGTCCATGGGCTCACCGGGGAGGCGTTCAAGTCCTCAGCTGCAAAGTACCTCTCAACAATCTCCACAAGCTGATCCACCGACTTGGGGTCCTCTTGGGTTACCCACTTTTGCAAAACGATCGGTAAGTATCTTAGGAAGCGATCCATGACTACCCGCTCAATGATCTGTGGCCCCGAGAGGGACTTCGGTTGCAGTCATTTTCGGACCAGGTGGATGAGGTCCAACATCTGTAACCGCGGTGACTTCCCAGCTTGGTAGGACCAGTTGTTAACACACTGTGCTCGCACTGCCAAAGTAACACCTCGCCGTGCTAGTATTTCCAGCTTGACCTTGTCATAATCCATGGCATCCACAGACTCCAAATCATAATATGCTTTCTGTGATTCACCGGTTAGCAAGGGCGCCAGCAATCCTGCCCACCGAGTCTTAGGCCATGCTTCCCTTTCAGCGGTTCATTCAAATGTTAACAGGAAGGCCTCTGGATCATCCTCTGCTGTCATCTTGGAAAGGAAGCGACTGACATGGATGGGTGAGGAGTTGTCAGAAGAATCTGCAGCTTGCAGGGGAGACCTCTGTGTCAGAGTCTGTACCACCTCCGTCAGAGTCTTGCGATCGCCTTCAGCAGCAACTGCAAGCTTTTCAAATAACATTTGTGTCTGTTCCTGTACAGCACTGATCTGCTGCTGCGTGTGCGTGTGCAGCACCTGAGTTTGCTTCTGCAGAGCATTTAACATGTCCCGCTGTGTAGCATTAGCCTGTTGCTGTGCTGCATTAGCCAACACCAACTGTTTTATAACATCCTCCTTTTTTTTTTTTTTTTTTTCTTTTTCACTTCAGTAACTGGCCTTTTAAATAGCAGGTTCTTGCTATCACTTGCCCGCATTCTCCACCATATATGAGCTGGGAAACAGGCAGCAGGTGCAATTGCTCTCTGGGGTGAGCACTCTTGAAAGGTTCAGAGACCAGACCAGTGACTTTTCTTCAAACGGGGGTACATTTATTGCAGCAACACACAGGTTATACACCACACTGTATATTGCTCAAAATAAACAGTTCAAAAGCAAAGTAAATTCCTAGCCGTGTCCCGGCACTAACTAAACATACAATAGCCCTGACTAACAACCTTTGCAAACCTAGTGTTTGTCAGGCTTCAGCAAACTAGCATGACCAACCTTGTGCTCCAGCAGATAGAGACCGTCTGCTCCCCAGACTCCAGAGCGATGTCTGTTTGCCTCACCTGCACTAAATTGCCAATGAGGCAAAGTGCAAAACCAGGTGCTTAGAGGTTCCGGAAGGTGTAAGAGAGAAATCTGGGTGACACATAAACCCCAGACAAGACCTTTCCTTGCACTCTACATGATGCCCTGTTACAACTGTTATTGGAAGGAGCAGGTCTATTAATTTATATACTGTTATAGTTATTGGAAGGAGCAGGTCTATTCATTTATATACTGTTATAGTTATTGGAAGGAGCAGGTCTATTCATTTATATTCTGTTATAGTTATTAGAAGGAGCAGGTCTATTCATTTATATACTGTTATAGTTATTGGAAGGAGCAGGTCTATTCATTTATATACTGTTATAGTTATTATTGGAAGGAGCAGGTCTATTCATTTATATACTGTTATAGTTATTGGAAGGAGCAGGTCTATTCATTTATATACTGTTATAGTTATTGGAAGGAGCAGGTCTATTCATTTATATAATGTTATAGTTTATTATTGGAAGGAGCAGGTCTATTCATTTATATACTGTTACAGTTATTAGAAGGAGCAGGTCTATTCATTTATATACTGTTATAGTTTATTATTGGAAGGAGCAGGTCTATTCATTTATATACTGTTATAGTTTATTATTGGAGGAGCAGGTCTATTCATTTATATTCTGTTATAGTTATTAGAAGGAGCAGGTCGCTTCGTTTATATACTGTTATAGTTATTGGAAGGAGCAGGTCTATTCATTTATATACTGTTATAGTTATTGGAAGGAGCAGGTCTATTCATTTATATACTGTTATAGTTATTGGAAGGAGCAGGTCTATTCATTTATATACTGTTTTAGTTTATTATTGGAAGAGCAGGTCTATTCATTTATATACTGTTATAGTTATTGGAAGGAGCAGGTCTATTCATTTATATACTGTTATAGTTTTATTATTGGAAGGAGCAGGTCTATTCATTTATATACTGTTATAGTTTTATTATTGGAAGGAGCAGGTCTATTCATTTATATACTGTTATAGGTTTATTATTGGAAGGAGCAGGTATATTCATTTATATACTGTTATAGTTTATTATTGGAAGGAGCAGGTCTATTCATTTATATACTGTTATAGTTATTGGAAGGAGCAGGTCTATTCATTTATATAATGTTATAGTTTATTATTGGAAGGAGCAGGTCGATTAATTTATATACTGTTACAGTTATTAGAAGGAGCAGGTCTATTCATTTATATACTGTTATAGTTTATTATTGGAAGGAGCAGGTCTATTCATTTATATACTGTTATAGTTTTATTATTGGAAGGAGCAGGTCTATTCATTTATATACTGTTATAGTTTTCTTATTGGAAGGAGCAGGTCTATTCATTTATATTCTGTTATAGTTATTAGAAGGAGCAGGTCTATTCATTTATATACTGTTATAGTTATTGGAAGGAGCAGGTCTATTCATTTATATACTGTTATAGTTATTGGAAGGAGCAGGTCTATTCATTTATATACTGTTATAGTTATTGGAAGGAGCAGGTCTATTCATTTATATACTGTTTTAGTTTATTATTGGAAGGAGCAGGTCTATTCATTTATATACTGTTATAGTTATTGGAAGGAGCAGGTCTATTCATTTATATACTGTTATAGTTTTATTATTGGAAGGAGCAGGTCTATTCATTTATATACTGTTATAGTTTTATTATTGGAAGGAGCAGGTCTATTCATTTATATACTGTTATAGGTTTATTATTGGAAGGAGCAGGTATATTCATTTATATACTGTTATAGTTTATTATTGGAAGGAGCAGGTCTATTCATTTATATAATGTTATAGTTTATTATTGGAAGGAGCAGGTCTATTCATTTATATACTGTTATAGTTATTGGAAGGAGCAGGTCTATTCATTTATATACTGTTATAGTTTATTATTGGAAGGAGCAGGTCTATTCATTTATATACTGTTATAGTTATTGGAAGGAGCAGGTCTATTCATTTATATACTGTTATAGTTATTAGAAGGAGCAGGTCTATTCATTTATATACTGTTATAGTTTATTATTGGAAGGAGCAGGTCTATTCATTTATATACTGTTACAGTTATTAGAAGGAGCAGGTCTATTCATTTATATACTGTTATAGTTATTGGAAGGAGCAGGTCTATTCATTTATATACTGTTATAGTTATTAGAAGGAGCAGGTCTATTCATTTATATACTGTTACAGTTATTAGAAGGAGCAGGTCTATTCATTTGTATACTGTTATAGTTATTATTAGAAGGAGCAGGTCTATTCATTTATATACTGTTATAGTTTATTATTGGAAGGAGCAGGTCTATTCTTTTATATACTGTTATAGTTTATTATTGGAAGGAGCAGGTCTATTCATTTATATACTGTTATAGCTTATTATTGGAAGGAGCAGGTCTATTCATTTATATACTGTTATAGTTTATTATTGGAAGGAGCAGGTCTATTCATTTATATACTGTTATAGTTTATTATTGGAAGGAGCAGGTCTATTCATTTATATACTGTTATAGTTATTGGAAGGAGCAGGTCTATTCATTTATATACTGTTATAGTTTATTATTGGAAGGAGCAGGTCTATTCATTTATATACTGTTATAGTTTATTATTGGAAGGAGCAGGTCTATTCATTTATATACTGTTATAGTTATTGGAAGGAGCAGGTCTATTCATTTATATACTGTTATAGTTTATTATTGGAAGGAGCAGGTCTATTCATTTTTATGCTGTTATAGTTTATTATTAGAAGGAGCAGGTCTATTCATTTATATACTGTTATAGTTTTTGGAAGGAGCAGGTCTATTCATTTATATACTGTTATAGTTATTGGAAGGAGCAGGTCTATTCATTTATATACTGTTATAGTTTATTATTAGAAGGAGCAGGTCTATTCATTTATATATTGTTATAGTTTATTATTGGAAGGAGCAGGTCTATTCATTTATATACTGTTATAGTTATTGGAAGGAGCATGTCTATTCATTTATATACTGTTATAGTTATTAGAAGGAGCAGGTCTATTCATTTATATACTGTTATAGTTTATTATTGGAAGGAGCAGGTCAATTCATTTATATACTGTTATAGTTTATTATTGGAAGGAGCAGGTCTATTCATTTATATACTGTTATAGTTTATTATTGGAAGGAGCAGGTCTATTCATTTATATACTGTTATAGTTTTATTATTGGAAGGAGCATGTCTATTCATTAATATACTGTTATAGTTTAGTATTGGAAGGAGCAGGTCTATTCATTTATATACTGTTATAGTTATTGGAAGGAGCAGGTCTATTCATTTATATACTGTTATAGTTTATTATTGGAAGGAGCAGGTCTATTCATTTATATACTGTTATAGTTTATTGTTAGAAGGAGCAGGTCTATTCATTTATTATACTGTTATAGTTATTGGAAGGAGCAGGTCTATTCATTTATATACTGTTATAGTTTATTATTGGAAGGAGCAGGTCTATTCATTTATATACTGTTATAGTTATTGGAGGAGCAGGTCTATTCATTTATATACTGTTATAGTTATTGGAAGGAGCAGGTCTATTCATTTATATACTGTTATAGTTTATTATTGGAAGGAGCAGGTCTATTCATTTATATACTGTTATAGGTTATTATTGGAAGGAGCAGGTCTATTCATTTATATACTGTTATAGTTTATTATTGGAAGGAGCAGGTCTATTCATTTATATACTGTTATAGGTTATTATTGGAAGGAGCAGGTCTATTCATTTATATACTGTTATAGTTTATTATTGGAAGGAGCAGGTCTATTCATTTATATACTGTTATAGTTATTATTGGAAGGAGCAGGTCTATTCATTTATATACTGTTATAGGTTATTATTGGAAGGAGCAGGTCTATTCATTTATATACTGTTATAGTTTATTATTGGAAGGAGCAGGTCTATTCATTTATATACTGTTATAGTTTTATTATTGGAAGGAGCATGTCTATTCATTAATATACTGTTATAGTTTAGTATTGGAAGGAGCAGGTCTATTCATTTATATACTGTTATAGTTATTGGAAGGAGCAGGTCTATTCATTTATATACTGTTATAGTTTATTATTGGAAGGAGCAGGTCTATTCATTTATATACTGTTATAGTTTATTGTTAGAAGGAGCAGGTCTATTCATTTATATACTGTTATAGTTATTGGAAGGAGCAGGTCTATTCATTTATATACTGTTATAGTTTATTATTGGAAGGAGCAGGTCTATTCATTTATATACTGTTATAGTTATTGGAAGGAGCAGGTCTATTCATTTATATACTGTTATAGTTATTGGAAGGAGCAGGTCTATTCATTTATATACTGTTATAGTTTATTATTGGAAGGAGCAGGTCTATTCATTTATATACTGTTATAGTTATTGGAAGGAGCAGGTCTATTCATTTATATACTGTTATAGTTATTGGAAGGAGCAGGTCTATTCATTTATATACTGTTATAGTTATTATTGGAAGGAGCAGGTCTATTCATTTATATACTGTTATAGGTTATTATTGGAAGGAGCAGGTCTATTCATTTATATACTGTTATAGTTTATTATTGGAAGGAGCAGGTCTATTCATTTATATACTGTTATAGGTTATTATTGGAAGGAGCAGGTCTATTCATTTATATACTGTTATAGTTTATTATTGGAAGGAGCAGGTCTATTCATTTATATACTGTTATAGTTATTATTGGAAGGAGCAGGTCTATTCATTTATATACTGTTATAGGTTATTATTGGAAGGAGCAGGTCTATTCATTTATATACTGTTATAGTTTATTATTGGAAGGAGCAGGTCTATTCATTTATATACTGTTATAGGTTATTATTGGAAGGAGCAGGTCTATTCATTTATATACTGTTATAGTTTATTATTGGAAGGAGCAGGTCTATTCATTTATATACTGTTATAGTTATTATTGGAAGGAGCAGGTCTATTCATTTATATACTGTTATAGTTATTATTGAAGGAGCAGGTCTATTCATTTATATACTGTTATAGTTTATTATTGGAAGGAGCAGGTCTATTCATTTATATACTGTTATAGTTTATTATTGAAGGAGCAGGTCTATTCATTTATATACTGTTATAGTTTATTATTGGAAGGAGCAGGTCTATTCATTTATATACTGTTATAGGTTATTATTGGAAGGAGCAGGTCTATTCATTTATATACTGTTATAGGTTATTATTGGAAGGAGCAGGTCTATTCATTTATATACTGTTATAGTTATTGGAAGGAGTAGGTCTATTCATTTATATACTGTTATGGTTTATTATTGGAAGGAGCAGGTCTATTCATTTATATACTGTTATAGGTTATTATTGGAAGGAGCAGGTCTATTCATTTATATACTGTTATAGTTATTGGAAGGAGTAGGTCTATTCATTTATATACTGTTATGGTTTATTATTGGAAGGAGCAGGTCTATTCATTTATATACTGTTATAGTTTTATTATAGGAAGAAGCAGGTCTATTCATTTATATAGAAACATAGAAAATGTCGGCAGATAAGAACCTTTCAGCCCATCTAGTCGCCCAATTACATGGATACTTTACCTGGATTTATCTTTTGTTTAGGATAGCCTTATGCCTATCCCATGCTTGCTTAAATTCAATTACTGTTTTGGCCTCAACCACTTCTACTGGAAGACTGTTCCATGTATCCACCACCCTCTCAGTAAAATAATGCTTCCTGATGTTACTTTTAAACCTTTGCCCCTCTAATCTAAGACTATGTCCTCTTGTTTTGCTATTTTGTTTCCTTTTAAATATACTCCCTTCCTCTACCTTGTGGATTCCCTTTACGTATTTAAATGTTTCTATCATATCTCCTCTGTCTGGTCTTTTTTCCAAGCTGTACATGTTAAGATCATTAAGCCTTTCCTGGTAACTTTTCTCCTTCAAGCCGTACACCATTTTAGTAGCCCTTCTCTGAACTCTCTCTAAGATGTCTATATCCTTCTGGAGATACGGTCTCCAGTACTGCACACAGTACTCCAAGTGAGTGTTTTTGTTCTTCACTATTTTGGCCACTTCTGTAGAGACCACAGTGGTTTCTTCCCTTTTTTGTTTTTGCTAACAAGTCGAATGCAATTTCCTGTGGCCTTCAATAATGCTTCCTTTTAAATAATCCCATTTCTCCTGGACTCCCTTTAAACTCCTCCAGTCTAATAATGACTCCTTCACACAAAATCCCATATTAGAAAAATCTCTTTTTTAAATTCTAAAACTTTTGTTTTTGTGTGGTGCGGCTCCATCCCTGTTCTTATATTAAACCATACTGACTGGTGATCACTAGATCCCAAATTTTCACCTACAACAACATCTGAAACCAAACCTCCATTTGTGAGTATTAAATCCAGTATGGCCTCTTTACAGGTCGGCTCCTCAACTACTTGGGATAGAGATAATCCCAGTAGGGAGTTTAGAATATTTGTACTCCTGGTGCACCCAGCTGTTTTGGTTTTCCAGTTCACATCAGGAAGATTAAAGTCCCCCATGATAATAACTTCCCCCTTCCTTGCCATTTTGGCTAATTCCTCAAACAGCAGATTATCTAGCTCCTCTACTTGTCCAGGGGGTCTATAGATCACACCTACACGAGCTACTGTATGATTGCCAAATGTTAGTGTAACCCAAACTGACTCTATGTTCACCTCGCTCACTTTTATTTGGTTTGTTTTTATGTTGTTTTTCACATACAGGGCCACTCCTCCTCCTTTCCTACCTTCTCTGTCTTTTCTATATAAAGAGTACCCCGGTATTGTTATGTCCCAGTTATTTTTCTCACTGAACCAAGTCTCAGTAACCGCCACTAAATCTACTTTTTCAGCTGCCATCATTGCCTCCAGTTCATTGATTTTATTTACTAAACTGCGAGCATTTATAGACACGACTCTGAGCTTGTCATTTTTTACCCCGCTGCTGCTTGCACCCTCTGATTTAGTTTTTGGGGACAATCGGGCAGATTGTTTTTTACCCTTTTGTCCCCCTCCTAGTTTAAATATTCCTTTGTGAAACCTTTGAACTTCTCACTGAGAACATATGTTCCCCTATGAGTAAGATGCAAACCATCTTTTTTATACAGTTCCTTTCTGCTCCAATTAGAGCTATCATGGGACACAAAGCCAAATCCTTGCTCCTGACACCATTCCCGAAGTCACAAAATAAATTCCCTAGTGCACATCTGCCTATCCTGAATGTTATGCACAGGCAGAACTTCAGAGAATGACACAGTGGACGCAATCTGCTGTATTTCACCTCCAAGAACACAAAAATCTTCCTTAATCTCAGAAACCTCGCTGCTAGCCAAGTCATTTGTCCCTAGATGGACTAGAACGTCCACTTCCCCTTGCTGCTTGGCTTGTTTGACAATATTGAGAATACGTCTCCTGTCTCTACGAGTAGTAGCCCCAGGAAGACATCTTACCAAACCACTACTCTCCAGCTCAACACCTCTTATGACAGAATCACCCAGCATAAATTGCCTTCTATTAAGTCCCACCTTTTTCTTTTTTGTCCTTGGTTGCAGTCTTGCATACCTTTTAGGCATAGGGGATGGTGGTTCCTCAACTATGGTTTCTGAGCCTACTTCCATCTTACCACTACACTCTGAAAGTGGCTCAAAAGAATTAAGAAGAGCCACAGACTGTGGGACATGCCTTCTATCCACAACTCTAAGTCTACCAGATCCTACAGTAGTCCATCTGCCACTCCAAGGAGGCCTCTGTGGCAGTGGCTTTGCAACAGTCATAGCCTTAGTTTGTCTAACAGATAATTTACAGATCTCAGACTTCAAACAGGCAATTTTCTGCTGCAATAAAGAGAGCTGCCTACATATCAGGCACACTCCGAACCTCCAAAAATTGGATCTAAAGACAAATGCATGACAGCTCTTACACTGGACCAAGCCTGCCATTATAAAATGAAAGAATGGATTTAAAACTAGCAAATCTTACTTTTTTGTAGGTTTTCTACCTTCTGTTTAACCTCAGACTACCTCCAGAGTATCTCCAGAATATCTCTAAGTGCCTCACTTGGAAGGCTTGCACTTAGAAGGCTTCACAAGCTCTATTAGACAAGCTAATATCAGCAATCTTTATATAGTCACCTAAGAACACCTCCCCCAGCAAGGCGTAGACAAGCTTAACCTGTTATAGTTTTATTATTGGAAGGAGCAGGTCTATTCATTTATATACTGTTATAGTTATTGGAAGGAGCAGGTCTATTCATTTATATACTGTTATAGTTATTGGAAGGAGCAGGTCTATTCATTTATATACTGTTATAGTTATTGGAAGGAGCAGGTCTATTCATTTATATACTGTTATAGTTTTATTATTGGAAGGAGCAGGTCTATTAATTTTTATGCTGTTATTTTGGGTCAAGAAACCATTTGAATTAATGGAGAAACTTTCTGGATGTAATTATGTATACTCGCCACCCAGGACATACTTGAAAACGAGAGAGATCTCAATGTGTCCTTCCTGGTAAAAATACTTTTTTAAAAAAAAAAAATTACAATGAAAATCTGATTTCCTGTTGTCCAGACTGTGCAGCAAGTCACATGGAAAAGAATATCTTTATAAATGTTGTTTTCTTGCTAGTTACCCCAGTCGAGGTGCTCGGAGCGTTGCCTCCCAGGATACAGAAAAGCCCCCAGAGGAGGATATCACGCCTGCTGCTATGACTGTATCCCGTGCTCCGAGGGGGAAATATCCAATGAGACGGGTAATGTCTAAATAAACACTTTCAGTTTATTGTAACAAAAGAATTTTGTTTACAAATATTAGAGCATTAAAACATGTAGTTCCAGCTTTGGACGTGTTTGCATAAACTATAAGATCAATACGTACAATAGTCTGTACTGTACCTGCGATCACATCGAATTCCAGACAAGGTGTGATAAAATAAACTGTAACACCCTCACCCACCTCACAGATCGGAGGACCAGTTATTAGACCAGGTGTCCTTTTACCGACTTGTCAATGACTATTGCACCCCCCACCACTGAGGTGCATGTAAAGAGGTGACTATTGTGCCACATCTCTTCATGTGACGCAGAAATCTTTCTCTTTCCATTAATCATTTTGTCCAGATTCACCTCATTACAAAATTAAAGTATAATTTTGGCAAAAAATGACATTAAGAGATAATAAATAACAGTATAAACCATTACAAAATACATAATGGAATAATGGTTTCTTCTTGTCGTATTCCTGTCACCTGGGACATTAGATTAGTTTCTGTCCATCATTCCTGAGTCCAGTTATGACGTTTCCAATCCTATCATGTTAAAGTTATGTATCTTATAATGTGCAGATGTTGGTGACTTTTGTGTTACAGGACATTCTGCCGGCAGAGCTTCTAATGATGCTCCATCACCATTTCCCATTCACCATCTATACTCAATGGGCAGTATTACAAAGCTGGTGTAAACTTCCCAGATCCATTATAGGGCACTATTACATTCATCGCACTAAAATGGGGACGCTAGGGAGAAAATCCTGCTCCTGCAGATAATGTGCCCCTGCAGGTTTCTCCTTTGCATCCCCGTTTTAGCCTGATATTACAATGCAGGCGCTAGAAAGGCTGCCTGCATCCTAATTTGGCCCTAAACCCCGGGATGTGCACGCAAGCATCCACTTGATGGAGTCCATAGGACTCCATTGAATTTCTACTGTCGGTCACATGACCGTCAGGATCTCTCCTCGCAAGATTCGGTAGGTCAGCATAGTGATCCACAGAGGGAGACTGTGGGAATTTTCCCCCAGTCTCACCCTGCTCCCAGTGACCAGAGGGGGCGGTTGGAGCAGCTGTTCTCGCCGTGGGATGGAAGGTGAGTATGTGATTATTTGGATGGACTTCTAGCTGGTGCTGATGGATTCTGCAGAAGTGGAATCCGTTTGCACCAAGTCCTGGCTGTGGTTAACTTTCGTATTAACCGCAGCTGGACGGTAAATTAGCTTTAGTAGATTGCAATCCTAACGCTGATTAACACTTTGCGCTCCCCATGTTAAGTAGAGGCAGTGCAAAGTACAGTAACCTCGCGCTGAAAAGCACAAGATTCCAAATTTTTAACCAGTTAGCATCTGGATTGTAATATGGTACGCCCACGTTAGGACCACCAATACTAATGTTAACACGTTAACACTCGCACAGGTGAACGCTAATGTTAGCGTGAATAATGTAATAGTGCCCATAGTTTATGGAGTTGTAAGTTTAAACAGCTCTGTGTATGTTAGCACCATCTTTGTAATACTTTCCCATGTGTGGCAGCATCCTGTGGATTTCACACATTTTGCTTCACACGCCATGTCCCTGTATGTAGAATCAGCTTAATTTTCTCCTCATCGTCCTATATCATCATTCTCAGCATCATGACATCATATTTCCTTTGTTTCAGATAGTAACAACTGCCTGAAGTGTCCGGAAGACGAATGGCCAGATCAGAGACGCATTATCTGTATTCCTAAAACATACGAATTCTTATCCTATGAACATGATGTTATGACCGTCTTATTCTCCGTCATTTCCATATTATTCTCTTTTCTCACTATTTTCATTCTAATAATCTTCATTTTATTCATGAAAAGTCCAGTTGTGAGAGCAAACAATCAGAACCTCAGCTTCCTCCTCCTGGTGTCCATCATGCTGAGCTTCCTCTGTGTCTTCCTGTTCCTCGGTCGTCCTGTGGATATAACCTGCAAGCTGCGTCAGACCACTTTTGGGACCATCTACTCGGTGGCTTTGTCTTCTGTACTGGCCAAGACGATCATTGTTTGTATTGCGTTCAAAGCCACCAAACCGGGCAGCATCTGGAGGAAGTGGGTGGGAGTCAGAACGTCTCATTATGTCGTCACAATATGCTCCTCAATACAGGTTGTGATTAATGTGATCTGGTTGTCCCTCTGTCCTCCTTTCCAGGAATATGATAAGTTTTCATACCCCGGGAAGATCCTCATCCAGTGTAATGAAGGCTCCGTCACTGCCTTTTATTCTGTATTGGGTTACATGGGGATTCTGGCCGCTGTGAGTTTCCTTCTGGCTTTCATGGTGAGGACATTACCGGACAGTTTTAATGAGGCCAAGTACATCACCTTCAGCATGCTGGTGTTCTGCAGTGTCTGGATCGCCATGATCCCGGCCTATCTGAGCACCAAAGGAAGGACATGGTGGCCGTGGAGGTCTTTGCCATATTGGCTTCCAGCGCTGGGTTACTGAGTTGTATTTACTTCCCAAAATGTTACATTCTGTTAATGAAGCCAGAGATGAACAATAGGAAACAATTACTGGGGAAATTATAATTCTGTGTTTATTTGTTTGTTATGAAATGAATCAACATCATCATCTCACACACAGAGATACACATACAGCTACACACACACACAGAAACACACACATACACACACACACACACACACACCATTTTTAACCAGTAGACCCATTTTCTTTCATATAGATTGAAAGTGATTCACTTTAGGGCAAAATGTTTGACCAGATTAAGAATTCTGGGCTATAAAGACCTCGGGCCACATTACCTTCTTCTCACTAACGTTCGTGCTCACCTGAGTGAGCGTTAACGTTAGCCCTGGTGGCCCTATCGCAGGCCGACCATATTACAATCCAAACACTAATGGTATCTTGTGCTTTTCAGCGTGAGGTTACTGTACTTTGCGCCCCCTATGCTTAACATGGGGAGCACAAAGAGTTAATTAGCGTTAGCATTACAAAGTCCTAACGCTAATTACCGTCTGGCTGCAGTTAACCCAAAAGTCAACCCCAGCCAAGACCTGGTGCTAATGGATTCAGATTCTGCAGAATCCGTCAGCACCAGCAGAACCCCCCCAAATAAATCACATACTCACTTACTATCCCACAGCGAAGTCCACAGCTTCATCCGCCTCTTCTATCCACTGGGAGCAGGGTGAGACTGGGAGAAAAAAGTCCCCCAGTTTCCCTCTGCAGATCAATATGCCGACCTGCCAGATCTCGCGTGGCAGGTCATGTGACCGACGGCGTCTGCCTCTGTGTTAATAAAATTATATTAATGAAAACAGCATAAAAAAAAGTTTATTCTTCCTGAATTTATATGGAATCAGACTTTATCAATTTACAATAAAGAACGTGGAAACAAATAAAAAGTCTTGACTATAATAAATGCTCTATACATGGACGGGACGTGTGGAGAATCCTGCTGCGCTGAGTTTACAAACTAGGCAGAGTAGGCATGTGCTTACAGGCGTCTGCCACAAGGTGGTGCCTTGCTCTGTTAAAAATGTTTGTTTTTTTGAATTTTATTTACACTCATTTAGATCACTGTATCTCTGGAGCTATAGGGGGTAGAGGGACATACGAGGTATCATTGGAAAGGCCATATTATGTCATTTCCAGAGATACTAAATATATCTAGGTTACGTTTATGTAAAAATAAAATGACAAATACAATAATATATTTCTCTTTTGTTTTCTAACGCAGCACTATTATTCAGTTTACAATAATAAAGTGCACAGTGATGCTGCGATAATTCACCTTTTCATTTACCACACCGCCAGAAAGTGCAAAGCTGAGGATGTAATGCATTGTTTCATCGGCAGCCTAGACCATGGCGGTGCAGTGAGGAGAGACGGGGGGACTTTGGAACCTGCATCTCTGAGTTGTACAGTGCACAAAGTTAAGTGAGGTGTCATTGGAAAGGTCAGGGTCTGGTCTTTACAATGATACTAGACAGAACTAGTAATGTGGAAAAATAAACTAAATAAAAAAGTAAATGCAAAATTTATTTTTTTCTCTGTTTTACGGCAGAGGCAACATATGCTCTTACAAATAAAACAAACAATGCCACTGCACTAACTTAACTAACGCAAAGGATTCTGCCCCTTATTTTGATTTGACGCAGAGAGAAGCTGGATTTCAGTTCATTAAAATGTTGTTTTTGTTTTTTGTTGTTTGTTTTGGGACATTTTGCCATATTAAAATAATCAATGTTTTCTTTTTTTTGTTTGGGGAGGGGGGTTGGGGCACCCCACATTTCTGTGCCTACAGGCTCCTGAGATGCAAATCCGGCCCTGCTCACAATCATGAGGAGCTGACCTGGAGAAGAAAATGAGGAGTAACAATGTATTTAGGTGATCTGTTCTACAGGGTTATTCAGCATCCACCGCAGGTTCCCTGAAGTGCGGCGAGTCAGCCGCCGAGGGCTAAGATTAACTTGCCCTTGTGGCTTACATTGTGTGGGTCGCACTACCAGGCCACTATTTCCTAGAATTAGAGAACAAATCTATAACATCGGTAGAGGACTGGAAACACTCGGTCTCAGCACACTTTAAGAAAGTGCATGGACGATTTTCGGAGAACATGACGTTTACTGCCATACAAAAAGTGGATAGACATTGAAGAGGGGATAGCTAAGGGGGTCTATTTTTTTCCCACCAGACAGGTGGTCGTACCTTCAGTCTGTTAATGTGCCTCACTTTCACGGACCTCACTGCTTTCAGCTTCACTGACTAATTCACCAATAATATTACTAAACTTTGACTTGAAATCTCTTCATTGCCCTCCTCTTTAACCATTCAACCTCTTTTACACCTCCACTTTTTGCCCCCTCTTCCACTATGAGATCGGAGAAAAGGAAGACAGAGGGTGAGGTCTCGGTTCTTCTCATGCCTTCCTGCCTGACTACCTGTCCGCTGGACCCCATCCCCTCTTACCTTATTCGGTCTGTCCTACCAGTTACTGTTCCTGCATTGTGTATGTAACCATGTAAATAGATGTGTGTCTCTTTAAGAGTTTGTGTGTTAATTAGGGATGGGCTGCCGGTTCGAATCGGTTCGATGTTCGCATCGAACATCGGCTGTTCGCGAACTTCGAACATTTCAGGCCGTTCGCAAAAAGTTTGAAAAAAAAAAATTCTTTTTAAAAAATGCTTTGAAAAATCCTAAAAATATCTAAAGATAAAAGAGACTCTTTACTGCAGAATATTATAAGCAGCGGTTTATTAGATATTGGATTAAAACGGGAATATTTTTAACATTGAAGCCTATGGGATAAAACAATCTTGTTGCTAAACTAAAACATCAGGCAGACGAGACCCTCTAATCAGGCACTGTAAAGGGCTGCGCGCCGGGGCCTCCCACGGATCCCTTAAGGAGCATGCGACCGCCAGATGGCAGAGCTGCGACTGTGCGGGCTGGCCAGCCGAGTGCAAGTGGCAGAGGCATCACAGGGAGGGAGCCGCTGCACCTGCGGCCACGGCAGACCCCCCCCCCAACCAGGATCCAGGGAGCCCCCACTGACCACCAGGCTAAGGTAAGGTGACACATTTCTAAAAAAAATTAAATCCGAGGACATTTTTAAATGTCCCCGGAACATAATTTTTTTTTTCTTTCTATTACTCACCTGATTCCTGGATCCACCGACAAGCGCAGCCTCTCGTCTCCCACACTGTTAGACCCTCCATACACCGGCGCGCTGTGTGCAGCTTCTAAGAAGATATGCTATTAGTGTGGAGGGAACGATGCAAAATGCGCAGCCGGCTTCCCCTCTACACTAATAGTGCGCCGGTTAAAGCTAGCGTCAGACTGTAGAGGTGCTGCGCGGCAGTGTCATATGCTGCATTTATTATTCTACTTACAAATTTGGTTACTTGACCCGCTTGCATTGGGATTGTAATATTGTGACATGCAGGGCCCCGGGTGGAGATCAGGGGGCCCCGGACGCATAGTACCACCAGCTGGCCGAATGCCAGGAGCTCCAGCAGCACCCGGTACAGCTGTGAGTGATCAGGGGGCAGGGTGCGGTGTGATGACGCGAAGCCGCCGGGACCTTTAAATCAGGAGCACGCGCTGTATACCTTCCCTTGCCGTGGAGTTTCATTCCCGCATTGCTAGCTTACCGAATCAGTTTGTATATTTGTCTGGTATATCTGCTGCTTGTTACTGCTGGTGTGTGCTACAGATCCTGCCTCATGTAGTAGCGCAGTACAAGTGCCTAGACGTTGCTGACTCGGTTTTGTTATAACAACTTCTCTCGCTCTGTGCCCCGGTCTGGTTGTATTGCCTAATCAATCAGAAATTAATTTATTATTTAATCAACAGGACACGAGACTGACTAGTGAAAGTAAAGTGGAAAACTTTTATTAAAAGTTAATGAACACAATATACGTGTATATATATATATATATATATATATATATATACACAGTTGTGTTCAAAATTATTCAACCCCCACTGAAATTGAGTGTTTTGGCCAGTTTGACATTGATTTTGATCATTCAGTCATCTTGCTTACAATTAAATCAAAGAGGCACGTGTAGGTCAGACAAATATAACATAACATTTATAATGAAATAACCACAAATGTCTTTTCTGTGCTCACATCATTATCAGTTTTATTCAACCCCCAAGTGACATTCAATCTTAGTACTTAGTACAACATCCTTTTACAGTTATAACAGCTTTTAAACGTGAAGCATAGCTTGACACAAGTGTCTTGCAGCCATCTACGGGTATCTTCGCCCATTCGTCATGGGCAAAAGCCTCCAGTTCAGTCACATTCTTAGGCTTGCGCACTGCAACTGCTTTCTTTAAGTCCCACCAGAGGTTCTCAATCGGATTTAAGTCAGGTGACTGCGATGGCCACTCCAAAATGTTCCAGCCTTTAATCTGCAACCATGCTCTAGTGGACTTGGAGGTATGCTTGGGATCATTGTCCTGTTGAAAGGTCCAACGTCTCCCAAGCCTCAGGTTTGTGACGGACTGCATCACATTGTCATCCAATATCTCCTGGTACTGAAGAGATTTCATGGTAATTTATACCCTAAATGGTACGGAGTTAGGGAAATCCAAGCAGGAGAAGGATTTGGGAATAATCATAGACTTCAAACTAAGTAACAATGTGCAATGTCAAACAGCAGCCGCCAAGGCCAGCAAAGTACTGGCATGCATTAAAAGGGGAGTTCACTCTCGGGAGGAAAACATAATTTTGCCTCTGTATAAATCAATGGTCAGGCCGCACCTTGAATATGCCGTGCAATTTTGGGCACCTGTCTTAAAAAAAGATATTATAGCGTTAGAAAAAGTGCAGAGACGGGCAACTAAATTAATAAGGGGGATGGAAGGGTTAAGTTATGAGGAAAGACTAACAAGCTTAAACCTGTTTAGTTTAGAGAAAAGGCGCCTTAGAGGGGATCTGATAATGGCCCGTATATATTTATATAAGGTTATCAACCATTGTCTGATAACCTATTCATTAACAGGACTATACATAGGACAAGGGGTCATCCATTTAGACTGGAAGAAAGAAAATTTAGCTTAAAGCATAGGAAGGGTTATTTTACGGTGAGAACAATAAAGCTGTGGAATTCTCTGCCTGTTGAGGTGGTTGGGTCAGAGTCTGTACAGACTTTTAAAAAACGACTGGATGACTTCCTGCAGACACAGAATATTAAGGGTTATAATATTTAATATGTGGGTAAAAGCTTCTTGATCCAAGGAGAAATCTGACTGCCATTCTGGGGTCAAGAAGGAATTTTTTCCCAGTATGTTGCATATTGGCAAGCATTTCAGACTGGGTTTTTTGCCTTCTTTTGGATCAAAAGCAGTAGGTTATGTGGGAGAGGCTGAACCCGATGGACGCATGTCTTTTTTCAGCCTATATAACTATGTAACTATGTAACTATGGTACCTTGCACACGCTGAAGCTTCCCTGTACCTGCAGAAGCAAAACAGCCCCAAAGCATGATTGACCCCCCGCCATGCTTCACAGTAGGCAAGGTGTTCTTTTCTTCATAGGCCTTGTTCTTCCTCCTCCAAACATAGCGTTGATCCATCGGCCCAAACAGTTCTAATTTTGTTTCATCAGTCCACAGAACACTATCCCAAAACTTCTGTGGTTTGTCCACATGACCTCTGGCATACTGCAGTCGACTCTTCTTATTCTTTGGAGACAGCAAGGGGGTGCGCCTGGGAGTTCTGGCATGGAGGCCTTCATTACGCAGTGTGCGCCGTATTGTCTGAGCTGAAACTTCAGTACCCACATCTGACAAATCTTTTCTCAGTTCCTCAGCAGTCACACGGGGACTTTTCTCCACTCTATGCTTCAGGTAGCGCACAGCAGTCAAAGTCAGCATCTTCTTTCTGCCACGACCAGGTAGCGTTTCAACAGTGCCCTTTGCCTTGAATTTGCGAATGATGCTTCCTATGGTCTCTCTTGGTATGTTTAACATCTTTGCAATCTTCTTATCAGCTCTTCTCTTGTCTTCCTGGACCATTCTCTTGACTTCACCATGTTTGTAACCACACCAGTAAATGTCTAGAAGGAGCTGAGTATCACAGTCATTTTAAAGCTGCCTAATTGGTGCTTATTATGCTTTATTGCTGCTCCGTGACATCCACAGGTGTTTTCAATACCTGATTGAAAACACTTGAATGAACCTCTGTTCTTCAGAGTGGTAGTCATTAAGGGGTTGAATAATTGTGTCAATGAAGAATTCACAAAAGAAACATTTACTATTGTATTACAAAACCAATTGATGTCATTTTAGTTGCATATGGTTCTTTAAAAAGTCCTTGTAGGATTTCATTCTGAATACAATTACAAATGTCACTAAATTCCCTAAAACCCTTTACAGCATTGGGGGTTGAATCATTTTGAACACAACTGTACATATATATACACACACACAATTAAATGGTAGGCAAATACAGCAAAACCCCGAGGACATTCTTGAAACCAGATTATCACAGAAACCAACACGTATAAATCCATATCAATTCATCAATCAATGCAAATGACTCAATTAATCAATTAACGCATCAACCAGAAACATCACAGTATTCACACATGTGACAATCAAGAGTGTTACACATATTAAGGAACATCACCGTAGTTCCCTAATCACAATTAATTAAACCATTAAGCTTCAAATGTAAATGCTGAGTCTGGCTGAGAGTAATGAGACACACATGGATGACATTAAAGCATTGTCTGAAAATAACCTTGATACAAATAGTTCATTAGTTGTGATAGTCAATTAACCCTTTTAGCTGCAGATGTAAATGTTGCCTCTGGCTGAGAGTGATGAGACACACATGAACGACATTAAAGCATGACAAATGACAACAACAGAATCCTGCTACAAATTGGTTAGTAGATATAACACAAGTCACTAGTATTATTAGGATAAGCAATAAACACGTGTAACTAACTGATAATGAATTATTAGTACTGGATAATATGGAAAAACTAGATGTTAGAGAGATTAGACATTAATACAAAAAGCTACATCATTTATACGTTACCAAGGAGAGCTTTATCATTCTGCATATAAGGCTGGTTTGAGATCGCTTTGTCAAGAGAGCTCGGGCAATCTCTGAAACTTCCTTCTTTCCCCTTTTTCCTGCTACTTCACTAAACATCCCTGGACTTTTTATACAATACAAATACACAGTAGAATTCATACTTCACCAGCTGAGACAGGGAGGCCAATCCTGTTCTCAGCCTGTCAATCAAGATTAATTAATCAAACCGAATTCTCTTGCATATTTGTTATTGTGCAAAGAAAAAAACCACACACTGAATCACTTAGGCTCTTCCCTCTGCGGGCTCCCGGTAACCCGTAAGTAGTATACAATAAGAAGAAGGTACAGGGTAATCATCAAAAAACAAGATCGTTATCACCGTTCCATGGATGCCTAGGACCTGGGGTATGATTTCCTCCACAGCCGGTGCACTTCAGGAACAATCAGCCGAGACCAAAGTTTCTCCAGTCAAAGGATTTTATTAATAAAAATAAAGATAAGATAAGACGGCTCACGCTCAACGCGTTTCGTCAAAAGACTTCATCAGGAGCAATATGTGCAGTCATAAGTACATGGTTAAAAAGTAAAAGTGTATAGAAATCAATTCTGAACATCGCCATTTTATAATCACATTCATTAACATAATTGGTCAATCAAACCCCAAACAGCCCTCCCTTATTCATCACAATCACGTCAGCCTCGTTCCCATGGTGTCTTCTCCCTCCACCGAAAACATGGCGCCCAGAATCCCACTTCCTCCACGGTGTCTGCCCGCCTATTTCCTTGATGATATATTTCTCATGCGACGCCTTTAACAGCGCATTTATGTCACGGCATTTTTCTCTAGAAGACCCGGCGTGTGTTTTCTCCGTATTCTTCTTGCGCTTGCACAGGTGTCCATGTTTTCATACCAGACTGGGAAGACTGAATAGTCATCTTTTATTCCATTTTAATTCTAAAATCTCCTAATAAAAACAAAAACATATATTTCCCCGATATACGGGTTTTGTGTCAATAACTCTTTTGACATTTAAACATTGATCAGGCACAGAAGTATTAAAAATATAAAGAAAAAATAATAATAAAAAAATAATTATATTTTTAATACTTCTGTGCCTGATCAATGTTTAAATGTCAAAAGAGTTATTGACACAAAACCCGTATATCGGGGAAATATATGTTTTTGTTTTTATTAGGAGATTTTAGAATTAAAATGGAATAAAAGATGACTATTCAGTCTTCCCAGTCTGGTATGAAAACATGGACACCTGTGCAAGCGCAAGAAGAATACGGAGAAAACACACGCCGGGTCTTCTAGAGAAAAATGCCGTGACATGGATGCGCTGTTAAATTAAAGGCGTCGCATGAGAAATACGTCATCAAGGAAATAGGCGGGCAGACACCGTGGAGGAAGTGGGATTCTGGGCGCCATGTTTTTGGTGGAGGGAGAAGACACCATGGGAACGAGGAGAAACAACACAGCGCTTTAAAAGACCTGAGTCCAAAAAGATAGTGGGGTAGACACACAATATGTCCATAAACAGTAATCTTGTCTTTAGTGGTAGATCTTCTTAAAAATGCAGATGAAGTATGCACTGTAGGGAAAAAACACACATAAAGAACCAAAAATTGCGCAGTATGACAGCACCCAAGATGAGAGTAATTATATTGATTTTTAACTCACATTTTTTGGAGCCTACAACCGGCTCCTGGGGATAAAGCAGGTTGTAGGCTGTTACACGAACCTTTATATGGCAGGCTGGGAAACCAGTTTTGTCTATGGTTCGCGTGACTGGGCGCAGAACAGGGTCCCCTTTTATAGGAGATATATAGACGACCTGCTATTTATATGGAGGGGGGAGGAAGTGGAATTGTTGGATTTCTTAACAGGTTTGGATAGTGAAGAATGGGGCATAAAAATTGAGAAAAAGTGGAGTAAAGAGAGAATTTCTTTTCTTGATTTGGAGATCTATGTGAAGGATGGGGCCCTAGAGACTAAAACTTATTTTAAAGATGTAGACACAAATACATATATTGATAGGACAAGTTGTCATAATTCGATATGGTTGAAGGGAATCCCAAAGGGGCAGTTCACTAGGCTACGTAGGAATTGCTCAGACGATATGGTTTTTGAAGAACAGGTAGGGATTCTAAAACAGGAGTTCATAGATAAAGGCTACGATAAGGCTGAACTGGAAGGGTTAATAAGAGATTTGAAAATGGTGGATCAAAATAACCTCATACAATACAAAACCAGGAAAGAAGCGATGAAAGGTGTCCCATTTCTATGTGATTTTAATGAAAATAGTGTTTTAATTAAAAAGGTTTTTAAAAAATATTGGCATTTTTTAACCCTTTCGCTGCTGAGGCTTTTCCCGCCCCTGTGCTGAGGTCATTTTTTACCTGTTTTGCGCATCATGTTTAAACCTGTTTTGAAGGCTTATTTTAGTATATGACATCGACATATTATATATCGTTCTTTCCGTCAGACTCGGTAGATTCATAATATGTCATTATTATATGTATACGTTATGTCATGTTTGTATATTATAACAAAAAATGCAATAAAATATGTATTTTCAATAATTTACAATGTGTAAAGTGTTTTTTTCCACATTTTAACATGCGAGCAATTGCGGTTATATTTTGTATGGGGTGCGCTTGTTAAAAAAATTAGAGATGGGGTCTCGTTACATTTTTTTTTGGGGAAAATGACACCATTTTTAACAAACGCACCGCATACAAAAATCGTTAATGCAGCATCATTGTTCACATTATAATTGAAATGGGAACAATATTGCTGCATTAACAAACCAAAAAAAATAAAAAAAAAGTGTTTATTTTTTTTTTTATTATTTTTTTTTTTTTATTTTTTTTTTATTTTTTTTTTTTTTACAATTTTTTTTACTTTCATGTTTGGTATCGTTGGAACGGCCATGCTCTGGCCGATCCAACGATATCAAAATTTAACCCCTAACTGCCACGGATCGGGAGATAGGGAGTTCATTGGAACTCCCTATCTCCACAGTTCGTGGCAGTTAGGGGTTAATGCTAGGACTGGCGTCATCGTGCTGCGCACGATGACGCCAGTCCTCTGGGGGAGTTCCCGGAAGCTTGGCCGACATCCAAGATGTCGGCCAGCTCCCGGGAAGGATCGCAAATCGGCGCTTTTCAGCGCCGATTTGCGATCCAGCTCCCCAGGGGTTAATGCCAGGCATCATTTGGAAGGGCAGGCTGTGCCCTTCCAAATGATGCCTGGGTTAAGCCCCTGTGAGCCGCCGATCGGGAGGGAGAGAGGTCCGAAGGACCTCCCCCCCTCCCTTTCAGGCGCCTCCTCCGCACATGCGGGGGGGGCGCCTGAATTAGGTGTCATCGCGGGGGCGCGATGACACCTAATAATGGCGGCCACTGCTCCGGATGCCGGGCTGACATCCAGGATGTCAGCCCGCACCGGAGGGGCCAGCGATCGGCCGGAACCCGGCCGAACGCTGACCCCAATGCGAGGACGCGCTCAGCGCGTCCTCCGCATACCAGCGGGAATGCTGAGGACGCGCTGAGCGCGTCCTTAGCATTCAAGTGGTTAAAGAAAGATAAGGACCTTGATTCAATCATAGGAGATAAACCCAGAATTATTTTTCGAGGGTCGAAAAAACATAAAGAGACTAATTAAGAGTAAATTTGTTAACAAAAAGACCGTTAATCACTTCCATGTAAAAGAAGGTTACTATGGTTGCGGCCAGTGTTTGGCCTGTAGATCCCAGGGAATAAGAAGCGATATACTGAGAGCTTCATTAATAAAAAACAGGGAAAACGGTCAAGATTAAAAAAATCTTGACCTGTTATTCCAAAAATGTATTATATCTTTTGGAGTGCCCGTGTGGACTCCAATATGTGGGTCGTACGAGCCGAGCCGCGCCATGTTTTTGGAGGAGGGAGAAGACACCACGGGAACGAGGCTGATGTGATTGTGATGAATAAGGGAGGGCTGTTTGGGGTTTGATTGACCAATTATGTTAATGAATGTGATTATAAAATGGCGATGTTCAGAATTGATTTCTATACACTTTTATTTTTTAACCATGTACTTATGACTGCACATATTGCTCCTGATGAAGTCTTTTGACGAAACGCGTTGAGCGTGAGCCGTCTTATCTTTATCTTTATTTTTATTAATAAAATCCTTTGACTGGAGAAACTTTGGTCTTGGCTGATTGTTCCTGAAGTGCACCGGCTGTGGAGGAAATCATACCCCAGGTCCTTGGCATCCATGGAACGGTGATAACGATCTTGTTTTTTGATGATTACTCTCTTCCTTCTTCTTATTGTATATTTGTTATTGTGTCTGTCCTTCTAGATATATTAATACCCATTATTAGAATTTGGAAACTATGAATGGTCTTGGACTCAGATAAGCACAACCAGTCTGGCTTCCTTCCATTGTTAGCTATACATAGTGCTTTGGTATCCTGGAATCAGTTTCTTCTCACAGACACAGACCCTAAACTATTTTTTTTTTTTTATTCAAACTTTTTATTTGGAAGCAAAGTCAGCAATACAATCAAAGGGAAAATGGCCTCGCAGGGCCAAAACGAGTCATTTGGAAAAAAGAAAATGTCCACGCAGGGCCATAAATCGTCAGCTTAGAAGAGCACAGAAGAAAACAAAGACATATGTTATTTATCTAGTCTCAGATACATAGAGTACAGGAATATCAGCAGTCAACAGCGAGGGAAAGGAAAGGGACAGGGAGGGGGGGATGATAAAGAAAAAAAAATAATAATAAAAAAAAAAAAAAATACCATGACCCAAAAATAAAATTAAAACCGTAAGTGGAGTGGCAAAGGCCCACTAGGTGACCTTCCTGGCTCACTCCCAGAAGTCCATAGGACAAAAGGAGTCCATGGAAGAGTGCAGGTCACCAGGCCATGGCACTCGAGGGCCAGGTATGGTGGCCGCAGTGGCGTAGCGTGGGTTTTCAGCGCCTGGGGCAAGCCAAGAATTGTGCGCCCCCACCTGTGGACACGTTATCGATATTGCCCCAGCTCTCACATGGATTTGCCCCAGCTCATGGATTTGCCCCCGCTCATGGATTTGCCCCAGCTCATGGATTTGCCCCAGCTCACACATGGATTTGCCCAGCTCATGGATTTGCCCCAGCTCACACATGGATGCCCCCAGCTCACACATGGATTTGCCCCAGCTCACACATGGATTTGCCCCAGCTCACACATTTGCCCCCAGCTCATGGATTTGCCCCCGCTCATGGATTTGCCCCCAGCTCACACATGGATTGCCCAGCTCATGGATTTGCCCCAGCTCACACATGGATTTGCCCCAGCTCACACATGGATTTGCCCCCAGCTCACACATGGATTTGCCCCCAGCTCACATGGATTTGCCCCCAGCTCATGGATTTGCCCCCGCTCATGGATTTGCCCCAGCTCATGGATTTGCCCCAGCTCACACATGGATTTGCCCAGCTCATGGATTTGCCCCCAGCTCACACATGGATTTGCCCCCAGCTCACACATGGATTTGCCCCAGCTCACACATTTGCCCCCAGCTCATGGATTTGCCCCCAGCTCATGGATTTGCCCAGGTCATGGATTTGCCCCCAAGGTCATGGATTTGCCCAGCTCATGGATTTGCCCAGCTTACACATGGATTTGCCCAGCTCTCACCTGGATATTGCTCCAGCTCCGGCAGGGGTTGAGGAGACCCAGATGCCGGGCAGCGCGGGAGTGCCTGCCCGGTCCTGAAGAGTCCGTCCTGTAGAAGGGGATGCGGCTGCGTGGCGTGCGTGCACAGGTCACGCGGTCCGGCCAGTCAGGTGGTACATAGACTCAGTACCACCTGATTAGCTGGACCACGTGACCGGCTACGCCTGCACGCAGCCGCTTCCCTTTAACAGGACGGACTCTTCAGGACCGGGCAGGCACTCCCGCGCTGCCCGGCATCTGGGTCCCCTCAACCCCAGGGCCAGTTTTAGGGGCGCAAATGCGCCCCTAACAAAACTGCGCCCGAGGCCACGCCCCCCCCCCACGCTACGCCACTGGGTGGCCGCCACAATGGCACACCTCGAGCTAAACCCAGGACGCCAAAAATTAAGGGGGAGGGAGAAGGAGGGCCCATGGTACGACTAAAACAGGAGTGAGATATAAATAAAAAAAAATAAAAAAGGAGGGGGGGGTCTCAGGTGTCATCAGCCCCAGAAGGGGTGTCATCAGCAGAATCCCTAAAGGAACAAAAATAGGTGGGGCAACATAAGGTGGGGAGGGAAATCAAGAATGGTCTCGGAAATCAAAACGGGGGTCCCCAAAACAGAGAGGAGGGCAATAGTAAAACACCGCTATATCAAAAGAAAAAAAAAATGACATCTGCGAGCACGGGGGGAGCACAATCAAAAGATCTCTCGTGAGTTTGCCATCCATAACAGAGACGAGTGTCCTGCCAAAAAAAATGGGTCGAGTCACTTCAGCCCGCATCTAAAAACAGTACTATGGCCACGACAGGCAACTCTCCGCAGCCAAGTCATATCACCTCTGCAGAGCTGGTGTTGGAGAGCCAGTTCGTTAGCACCTGCAGTCTCCAAGCCACATTGGTATATAGGACACCAGCTTCAGCCAGCAGCGGGGCAAGGGACAGAGCAAAAAATCTAGACCGTGGCTTCCTCTTAATCACCCTAAACTAATTTAACCCTTCCCATGAGATTCAAACAGTCAGTAAAATTTGATCAATTATTTCTATATAATGGGCTTATAAAATGCATTGTAACACATTCGGTCCTCCGACTCTTTGATTCACATAATTATTCCATTTTTAAATATAATCTTTATAGGACACCATTATAATAGGGGTCTGTGTCTGTCTTATCTTTAGTACAGATAATAAATTCGGTATACATTGAATAAAACAACAACATGTAATTATTACACAAATACAAATGAGGATACTTCCAACAATCTGTCTGAAATGACCCATGCTAGGTAACCACCTAAATATCCAATCCCACCAATTATTAGAAATATCCTGTTTAATTTCCTGGGCTAAATTTTGCAAAGCTTGAATATGAGATTGCACTGAAGCGGCGTGATCCGACACGTTAAAACAGCACATACCATCAAAATGCTCGCAGCCATAATTATGTTTTAAAAGCAGGTAATCTATGGCTACTCTGTTTTGGATTATTGCTTTCTTAGCACCTCCTATGTCTAAAAGTAATTCCTGCAAAGCCGAGACACAAGGACTAACTGAATTGTCTCTAAGCTCTGAAGGTTTCGAGACCAACAGATTACCTAGGACACACTCAGAAACACCATACGTGGAACGACAGTCCGTGAAGTATTCAAGGTGCAGAGCAGTCAAAGAAGCGATTAGAAATAACATAAAACAGAAATAAAAAAATCAATTGTTATCGTGGTCTTTGCAAAAACATAAACATGAGTAGTAGCCTGGGTAAATGGTAGGGATGAGCTGTTCGGTTCGGAGTTCGATTCGAACATCGCCTGTTCGCGAACATCGAACATTTCCGCGTGTTCACCGCATGTTCGCCATCAATGCACCACAATGCACTTCTCCACTGGCCTGTAATTGGCTACAGAATTGCACCTGACCACAGGTCAGGTGCAAGACAGGTGCAAGACTATGCCATTACGACTCAGAGTCCTGATTGGGCAAATTTGCCCAATCGTGGGCTCACAGAGCTAAGTCCCTCAGCACACTATATGAGGCTTCACACAGCCTTCAGCACATTTTTTTGAGAGATGATTGTTCTGTTAGTGTGTGTTCTCACTGCCGGTCTGCCAGCAGCTACTGGGAGGGGTCTCATTTCTCCAAAATATCTGGGAATTGTTCTAATCTTTGTGTTCTCACTGCCACCAGCAATTTTGGGGGTCTCATTTCTCCAAAATATCTGGGAATTGTTCTAATCTTTGTGTTCTCACTGCCACTGGCAATTTTGGGGGTCTCATTTCTACATAATGTCTGGAAATTGTTCTAATCTTTGTGTTCTCACTGCCACCAGCAATTTTGGGGGTCTCATTTCTCCAAAATATCTGGGAATTGTTCTAATCTTTGTGTTCTCACTGCCACCAACTATTTTGGGGTTCTCATTTCTACAAAATATCTGGGAATTGTTCTAATCTTTGTGTTTTCTTACTGCCACCAACTATTTTGGGGGTCAGTCATTTCTACAAAATTTCTGGGAAATGTTCTAATGTTTGTGTTCTCACTGCCACCAGCAATTGTGGGGGTCTCATTTCTACAAAATATCTGGGAATTGTTCTAGAGTTCAGTGCTGGAGGTTTTGTGAATGCAGAAGACATCCCCGATCTATTCCGTTACATCAGCATCAGGGGATTGATAACTGCTGATCCAGGACTGATTCATTTTTACAGTCGGTGGACAGACGCACTCTTTTGTCTGTGACAAAACCTCCAGCGGCACTGAACGTCCTTTCAGAAAGCACGCTAGATGAAGGATACCTAGTAGCTGCATAGCATATTGGCTAAATTCTGGCCAGTGATCCAATCTCAACACCCAGTAAGCCAGTGGATCATCTGCTGGAAAGATATCCAGGTCTGCCTTTGCCCCTAGGTAGTCCTGCACCATATGGTGAAGACGCTGGCAATGGGTGCCTACATTTGACGTCCCTGGGCGTCGTGGACTAAAAAAATTTAAAAATGCATCAGTCAAGCGGCCCTGGCCTTCACCACTATTCCTCTGATCATTTGCAGCCTCAGAAGCACTTGTGTCATCACTTGGTAACCTACCAGTGCCTGGAAAGGTGTTACACAAGTGTCGCTTTAGAGCATCCTCAAGATTTTTCATCCTGTGCTCCCTCTGTGCGGGCAGGATGAGCTCTGCAACTTTACCCTGGTATCGTGGATCAAGAAGGGTTGCCAACCAGTAATGATCCCTCTCCTTGATAGCACGAATCCTGGGGTCCTTTAGCAGGCTTTGCATTATAAGGGAGCCCATGCAGCATAGGTTGGAGGTGGCATTAGCTTCTGAGTCTTCCTGGTCAATGAGGATAACCCCATCGTGCACTTCCTCCTCCCAGCCACGCACTAGCCCATGTGTTTCTGGGGACATGAATCCACACCTTCAATGCCCCCACAACTTAAATATTCCTCTTCCTCCTCCTGTCTGATCTGAGTAGGACACGCTGGAATGCTGTCTGCGGAAAGACGGGGCCTTCAGAGCTAGGGAAGGCCTCCTCTTCCTCCCGCTGCTCTGCCTCTAGAGCCACATCTATAATTCCCCACAGAGTGTGCTCCAGCAGGAACACTAAAGGAATTGTGTCACTGATGCATGCACGGTCCCTGCTCACCATCCTCGTTGCCTCCTCAAATGGTGACAGTACAGTGCATGCATCCTTGATCATCAGCCACTGCGGGGGGGAAAAAAACAAGTTGACCTGAACCTGTCCTTGTGCCATACTCACACTGGTACTCGTTGATGGCCCTCTGCTGCTTGTGCAGATGCTGCAGCATTGCTAATGTTGAGTTCCACCTGGTGGGCATGTCACAGATCAGACGGTTTGTGGGAAGGTGGAATTCTCTTTGAATTTCTGTCAGGCGAACCCTTGCTGGGAATGACCATCTGAAGTGGTTGCAGACTTTTCTGGCCTGGCTGAGATCTCTGGCAGCCCTGGGTACTTGTTTAGGAAATGCTGTACCACTAGATTTAGGACGTGTGCTAAGCATGGTACATGCGTCAATTTACCCTTGCGTAGGGCGGAGAGAAGGTTGCTTCCATTATCACAGATGATCATTCCCAGCTGAAGCTGGCTTGGCGTTAACCATCTCTGCAGCTGCCATACAGAGCTGAAGGAATTTCTGGCCCGGTGTGGCTCCTGTCCCCTAAACAAACCAGCTCAAGCACAGTATGGCATCTTTTTGCTTGAGCCAATGCATAGCCCCTGCCACGCGTCGGTTTAACTGCCACTTCGCCAGAGACACAGAAGGAGGAGAAGGAAGAGGTGGCGGTAGAGCAGACAGACCTCATACAAGCCGCTTTCCGGAGGCGTGGTGGATGAACAAGCTCCAGCACAGAGCCCCGACTTGGATCCCTCCCAGCTGCAAGCAGAGTTACCCAGCGTGCCGTGAAGGAAATGTAACGACCCTGTCCATGCTTGCTGGACCACGTGTCTAAAGTTACATGCACCTTGTTGCTGATTGCCTTTCCTAATGACTGGATAACATTGTCTTCCACATGCTGATATAGTGCTGGAATGGCCTTGCGTGAAAAGTAATGGCGTTTTGGAACCTGCCACTGTGGTACAGCACATTCAGCAAATTCACGGAAGGGAGCAGAGTCCACCAGCTTGAAAGGCAGCATCTGCAATGCGAGTAATTTTGCTAAGTTGGCATTTAGACGCTGTGCTTGGGACTATATTTTTTCTTACGCTGCAGTAGCTGCGGCAACGTAATCTGACTGCATAAATCTTCAGCTGATGGGATGATGTCACATTGTGAGGAAGGACCAGGTACATCCATTACTGTAGCATCATCCCTGTCAGTGGAGGTTGTAGGCAATGACATGGCAGGACATACAGTGGGGGTAGAGACAGATGAGGAGGAGGACCTACGCAAAGTTTTGCGCCAACGGGATGTGTGGCAGGTGTTCATATGTTGCCTCAAGCACGTGGTACCCAAGTGCCCGGTGTCTTTCCCACGCTTCAGCCTCATCTGACATAGATTACAAATAGCAACGGTGTGCTAAGCTGCACATTTCTTAAAGAACTCCCAGACAGCAGAGTTCCTGCATGTGTGCTTTGAGACAAGAGCGCTCTGCACCGGAGCAGCTCTGACATCTGATGCCTTGGATTGGCTAGTGCTACGGTTGGTCATAGAGGATGTTGTGCCTCCTCCTCCCC
>RXON01003950.1:0-51178 GCA_009667805.1 Leptobrachium leishanense | reverse complement strand
ATTTTTTGGGGGAATTACGTGATTTTTTGCAAACACACCCCATAGAAAATTAATCATTAGTGCAGCATCATAGTTCACTTTATAATTGAAATGTGAACAATATTGCTACATTAATAAAAACAACACACAAAAAAAAAATGTTTTTATTTTTTATTTATTTAATTTTTTTTTAGTTTCTTTTTACTTTGAACATGGTCATGTTTGTCAAATGCTCAGGCCTTTCGAATGACACCATGCATGACTCCCTAGCTGCCACGGTTCTGGAGATATCGGGGTTCAAATGAACCGTATCTCCACCAGGGGATTTCCTTGGGAAATCCCCAGGCAGCTAGGGGTTCCCCGGGTATCTGACGTCATCGTGCTAGGCACGACACATCAGGAGCCGAGGGGGAACCCTGAGGTGGAGCCGCCATCCAAGATGGCACTGCCCTTTAAAGCGGTGCCTGGTTTTTGGCTGAAAACCTTCCCGATCGGGAGGAAGAGGGATCCAAAAGGATCCCCCCCTCCCTTTCAGGCGATCTCCCAGCTTTGCCGGGGGTCACCTGGAAATGACATCATCGTGCAAGCGCGATGACATTATTTACGTCGGGGGCCGGTCTATATTCGGCGCCTTGCTTCCTTGAAGCCAGAATGCCGCGGGACCCCGGACAGAGAGGTAAGTATGTCCGCCGGGTCTCCCGCTGGCGGATGACGTGTGGGGCACATCCTCCACTTATAGTGGAAACCTGCTGCTCAGTAGAGCGGCCTTTTGGTTACATTTGTTAGGTACTCACTCTGTAAAGAGGTGCCGTGAAGTGGCGAGTGAGCTTAAGTTGCAATGGCCATTGAAACAAACAAAAACCTCAGTTTTGTTGTACATGGAACACATGGAAACGAGCGCAGATGACACCTTTTTTCCTTGTTATGTTTTATACATTAACTGGGCTGTTACTCCTGGCAGTTGCTGCCGCTCCGGTGAGTATGGGCACGAGGCAATTTTTTCTGTATTTATGTATATCATGCTTGTAACACCAGTCCGTCGGTCTGCAGCTGTTCCTCTTTCCATGTTTTTGTTTTTAATCCCAAATGGGAAGTGTTTGGTGCGTGTATAAATAAAACCCACCATATCTTTGCCTCTCCTTGGCTGAAAAGCAGCAGGAGGGGCTTGGAGCTGCTCAGTAGAGCGGCCTTTTGGTTACATTTGTTAAGTACTCACTCTGTAAAGAGGTGCCGTGAAGTGGCGAGTGAGCTTACGTTGCAATGGCCATTGAAACAAACAAAAACCTCAGTTTTGTTGTACATGGAACACATAGAAACGAGCGCATTTTCCCTGTTATGTTTTATAGTGGAAACCTATTTCAGCACCAAGGACATGGGGATTTTTTCCTCGGGAGCCGCACAGCGCTGCTGTCCTTGGTGCTGAAACATATTTCAGCACCAAGGACAGGAGGATTACGGTATTTTTTAACCCTCAATTTTTAACCCTAATCTAACGGTAATTAATTCATTTGTTTCACCATTCCGAAATAACGAATCGATTTAAAAATATGAATCATGGTAACATAATGAGCGCACCAAAATAAATAAAAAATGTAACAAAACAATTTTTTTTAAAAAAAAATTATTATACAATTTTATTGTTTTTTCATATAAAACAGCTACAGAATTCAATAAGAAAAATACAAAATCAAAACAACTCATTGCATAAGATAAACAAACATAAGATCATTTAGAAAAACAAAATTGGTATCCTACTGAACTGGGCAAGATTTAACCTTAAAATAAAGTGTATATCAATTGTAAAACAATAACTTTTATTTTTGAGAAAGGATTTTACCAGGAAGGATACATTGAGATTTCTCTCGTTTTCAAGCATGTCCTGGGTGGAAAGTATGTACCGTTAGGTGTCTTGCCTAAGGACACTTACTGGAGCGGTACTCTTGCCAGGATCAAACCTGTGTCTCCACAGTCTCTCCACGGTTATAGAGCAGTGACGTTACCTCTACTCCACCCAGCCGGTACCTTACACAACTTTACACAACCTTACACACACACACACACACAAAAAAATCAAAAACAAGGGGACAAAAACAAAATCAGGGTCTCTGTCAGGCGTCTGTCTATTTTTTTACATGTATCACTTGTACATGTACAATCTACCTGAATTTTAACATGTACTTTTTATTTTATGGAACTTTGCAGTAGAAAATGTTCTGTTTAGAGTAAAATCTCTGGTACGTATAGTGTAGTATATAATCCCATGGTAGCTGTTTTCACATACCGTTTATTTCCCAATTCCATGGGCCCTATTATATTCTTACCACTTACGTTAGCGCTCAGCTGTGTGAGTGTTAACGTTACGTTAAGTGGTCATGGCATTTTCAGCACATATTACAATCCGAAAGCCAACGGGATAAAAAACCTGTTAGTGATTCGGAGCTTGCGATTTTCAGCGCAAGCTTACTGTACTTTGCGCTCCCTATGCTTAACATGGGGAGCGCAAACAGTTAATTAGCGTTAGGATTACAAAGTTTAAACGTTAATTACCATCCTGTTGCAGTTAACTCGAAAGTTAACCACAGCTAGTACCTGGTGCTAAGGGATTCCGCTTAATTCATCAGCACCAGCAGAAAAAATCACATACTCACCTCTAATCCCACGGCGAGAACGGTGGCTCCATCCGCTCCTTCTTGCCGCCGCGAGCAGAGAGAGACTGAGTCAGCACCATCACCAGCACCAGCGGAATTAGTCAGCACCAGTTGAAAAACACCTCAAAAATCGCATACTCACCTCTCATCTTGCGGCGAGAACGCTCAGTCTGCTTCTTCTTGCCGCTGGGAGCAGAGGGTGACTGGGGGGGGAAAATATCCCCCAGTCTCCCCCCGTGATCACTCCACCGACCTGCCGGATCTCGCAAGTTACCGTTACAAGTATTTATAAAGCGGTAACAAGTTGCGTAGTGCTGTACAAGTATCCTCCTGTTTTCAGATGTTATGGTCAGTTACTACTACATTTCACACTATCTCTACTGGTATCCCCTTCAGCCCTTTTGTGTCCTGCTCCTCAGCTGCAGCCTTTGGATTGCTCTCCAGCCTTTTGCTTCTCTGCCACCCTTCCCATCTGCGACCCATAAACCTGCAAAGCGGGTACTCACCCAGCACTATCCCTGACACCAACTGTCCTCAGCGTCAGCCCAGGATAATAGGCCTTCCATAAAAAAGGAGTCCAAAGATAATTCCTTATTTGAAAGAAAAAAAAAACAGAACCAAGGAAAGAAATCCACGGTGTGAGGCTGTAACTCCTCGTCACCTTAATTAAAGCCCACGATCCACAGCTTCACCCTGGGAAAATAGTCCAATCATAAAAAGAGTCTAAGGATAAATCCAGCCAGGAAAAAAAAGATCAAATCCAAGGAAATAAATCCACAGCTGGACAGATGAAGCTTCTCTTTACCTTTAATTGAAGCTCACAGTGCTCAGCTTCAGCCCGGGAAAATGGGCCTTCCATATAAAATAAATAAATAAAAAATGTACAAGGATAAATCCAGGTGGGAAATAAATACAAATTCAAGGAAATAAATCCACAGCGGGATGGCTATAACGCCTCTTCACCTTGATTGAAGCCAATGGTCTTCAGCTTCAGCCCAAGGAATGGGCCATCCATAAAAAAAAGCACAAGAAAAAAAAATCAAGGAGTAAGAAAACAAAAAAAGAGCACAAAAGTAAAATAAAAAAAATCCCCAGGAAGACTGCAGGGTAGCTCCTTCCTCCGACGCCCTAACTGCGACTGAAAACAGTTTTGAGCCAATGGGAGGCTGTTTCACCATTAGCCAATCAAGTAGCACCAGCTGCTATCTGATTGACTAAAGGGAAAATCTCAGGTCGGCATTCTCGTGAATTTTCACATGGCTGGCTGTGTGAATACACTCTCGTTCCCACGGCTGGCCCCTGAGAAGGGGAGGGCATTGAAACAGCCGGCTGTGGGAATATCCTCCCATTCCCAGGGCCAGGCTGTTCTCAGTCGTGGTTGGCGTCGAGGAGGATGGAGCTACCCTGCTGTACTCTCGGAGATTTATTTTATGTTATTTTTGTGCTCGTTTTTTTTTGTTTTCTTAACCTTTGACTATTTTTCTTGTGGATTTTTTTACGGATTACACATTTTCCTAGCTGAAGCTGAGGACCATTGGTTTCATTCAAGGTAAACAGGAGTTACAACTGTCCTGCCGTGAATTTCTTTTTTGAATTTGTGTTTTTTTTTCCTGCCTGGATTTATCCTTGAACTTTTTTTGACGGAAGGCTTATTTTCCTTGGCTGAAACTGAGGGCCATGAGCTTCAATCAAGGTGATGAGAATGGTGAGTAGTATTAAAGGAACACTGCACTGAAAAGTGGAGTTCCCTCATTTTGCCCATAAATAATTGGATACAGGTAGATCCATCGCGGCCTCTCTGTGAGCTATCACTAGCGCGATTGGTCTGAGAAATAGTGACGTCGGTGTATATATCTATTCTAATGTATTTATTATTGGTTCTGCAATTTTTCATATTTTTGTATGTTTAATCTGTGTATTTTAAAATCTGCGTATCTACCTATTCGTATCTATCTATCTATCTATCTATGCTATTTATTTTTTGGCTAATGTTTGGCAGCTTTAACCCCTTAACACTGGGGGGATTGTGGCCAGCAGCCAAAAGCCTCAGGGAGGCATAAAACGCCCAAAGGCTCTCCGGCAACTCCTCTGCCCCGCCTCTCTTAGTCTTGTATTGGTCTAGCCCCTCTGCCCCACCTCTCTTGGTCAGGTATTGGTCTAGTATTTTTGTGTGGGTGGTGTGTTTATTTGAATGTGTGTAGCTGTGAGTGTGATATATACAGTATATATAATATATATATATAATATATATATATATATATTTTTATAGGGCAACCAAAGAGTTTAGGAGCACACTGGGACTTAGATAAAATACAAAAATATTTATTAAACAATCATTCTAAAAAGAAAAACCAACGTTTCTGCCCCTCAGAGCCTTTTTCAAGGATTTTTTTTTATATATTCACAAAAATGTGAACACACAGACTCCTTGAATTTCTTGCCCTGTGCTCAGCTCAACGTATCGAATACAGCCTCCAAGTAGTAGCCAACACTCCAGGGTCTCCTTAAAACTTCTCTTTTAGGCCCATGTCAGACAAGCGCAGTGTTCACGTCCGTGTTGTCGCACATTTTAACGTCAGTGGTAGCATACAATTATGATCAATAGAGACCCACACACAAAGTACGTCCGCACAGAAGTGCGGACGCACAAGGGACGCGGCACAAGGGACACGGCACAAGGACGCAAGTTAGACGAGAAAGTAAAACCGCTAGAATGGACATGTGGAGTGCGCCACGTCCACAACGTCCGCATAGCTTTGTGTGTGAGTGATGGAATGTAGTCAGACGGACTGCATTTTTGACGTCCAGCATTTTTGACGGGCAAAATGGTTTTTCATATTAATTTTATTTCCCATCTACATCATCAGTGGCCACTACCTTGTCGTCAGTCAGAAAGTATGTCCGTTGTGCACGGATGCACAGTCCGCATAGAATGCGTTCGTCTGACCCTAGCCTTATTATAGAAAATTAAAAGTCAATTGTTTCAGCTCCACATGTCTTGATGAAGGCTTCTATGTGGAGCTGAAGCGTTTGTTGATTGTCTTTTTAATTGTCTATAGTAAAAGGAGAAATTTTAAGGAGAGCCTGGAGTGTTGGCTATTACTTGGAGGATATATATAAAAATACTGTATATATCTCCCCGCAAAATCTGAGATTGCACACTGTTTTAAAACTATAACATCAAATGCAAAAATACAAATGTGCAACCTACTGAATCTGTACTGAAGTAGTGATGTAATTTTTCAATGAAGAGGTTAAGACTTTTAAATGATTTTGAAAATTAATATTTATTTCAATATAGCTGTCATCTGTGCACATATTTGAGTTTGTTTCAGAATAGACAATTCTGTTGCTGATTATATATTTTTTCCAGTTATTTTTGGTTTTACCCATGTGGCATAATTCTATAAGAATATATCAGTAATCATCTATGTCACCAGAGCAAAGCGCCAGCAATGCTTTTTCATAATGTCCTGATGCAAATTTCTGTAAAAAAAGAAGAAAAATGTTCAAAGTTTATATACATTAGTTAAAATTTTTAAGAAAAAAAACAGTTACTGGAATAATAAATTACATTACTTTCTATTTATTTTGGTAGGAAACATTAAATGGCTTTATTTTCTTTCTTCTTGATATCTAATCGATAGCGCTAGGGGAAGTAGGCATTGATATTTCAGTCTCGATGCTACAGTCAGGTGAAAAAGGTTTTGTGTCTCGCAGCTTGTGTGAGCTTACTTAAGAGTCTCCTAACCTTAACATGGGGAGCGCAATCTATTTTTAGCATCTCGACAAGTGAGGTATTACAAAGTGCTGGCGCAATCTACTACCAGCAAGCCACAATTTTAATAACTGCTAAAAGCTGGTGTTAAATGATTCTGAAAATGAAAAATCATTTAACACGCTCCAAAACCCCCTCTAAAAATCCCATACTCACCTCTCATCCCTCGACGAAAAGGGTGGCGTGATCTGCTGTTTCTTCTCACCGGGGCAAAACAAATAGTTCCCTTTTCTCCCTTCTCGTGAGAGCGAGGTCGCGCAGACTTGGTAGTGGAAGCGCAAGCCTACAGGGAGCTGATACTCGTGTCAGCACGGATCGCTACTGTGGGTGTCAGGGAAATTAGTACTGTATACTGGAGCAGGGTGCGGAGATAGCACCTTCCCTGGAATAGGACGTTAACATGGAGATGTTAAGGGAAAATCTGTAAGCGCTTATTACCCTGCTTACCTTCTACATGATAGCGTTTACAATGGAATAGGGCCCTTTATTTTTCGAAGTTCACTAAACACTGTCTTTTCTCTAAAAGGAGAATTAAATTTGTATTTCCCATTGAAAATATCATTCTGCTTTGATTAGTTATAGTTGGATAAAATAATTACACCTGTTATAAGTGGTGTAGGTACGCTAACCACTAAGTAATGACTTGCATCATTTTTTATTTTCATCTGGAAAATGAGCACCAATATTGATTATTGAGTTGTTATATCTTTAGAATTTACTTAACACCAAATTATCTTGTTTATAATTTCCAATGCAATTTCTAAACTCAAGAGAAATAAATATATAAACAATCTGAGGTGAAAGTGGATAAAAAAAAGGCATCTTCTCAACTTCTCAAAACGGTTTCGCAGGTTTCAGTGATGTCATCTAGAGATTACATTTAAAATGATAACATGATGCTCCAAAGTCATCAGTACAATATATACCAGTGGATTATTGCCATCTAGTGTTAAAAAGTGATCCTTGCAACATACTAGATGTATAGTACACATGAGTAATGGTATTTTTCTATTTGTCATTTAACACCGTATGGTGTTTTATTGAATAACTGAGAATAATAATAAAGAATTATTAACTTCTTAATGGCAAGAAAGTTTAATTATGAACTGAGAACACCGTAAAGATCAGGCACTGACCATTTGTTTGTAATCTCACCACTCCATCTAATATACATTCTTTATAGCAAAGTAAGAATAGGCAAAAGCTTTTAAACATTCTGTGAAAAGGTTGCTAACAAAGAGCTGAATTTAATTGTATAGGTCAATTATTATTTGGAAAAAAACATTGGCTGCCTGCTCTGCTCATTTTGTGCAACAAATTGAAGGTTGGTGCTCTGACTAAAACGTCAATCAGTTACAGTTACAAGTTTTTATAAAGCGCTAACAAGTTCCGTAGCACTGTACAAAGGGGAGGCAGAGTAACAAATATACATTAAAGTTAAACACAAAGAACAGTAAGAGAGAGGACCCTGCTCAAGAGCTTACAATCTAAGAGGAGAGGAGTGAAACAGTAGGTGAGGGGAAATAAAGAACATGAAGTAGCGGGGTGTGTGTGCTGGGTGGGAAGATGGTGTAAGAAATGTACAGTAGGGGATTATGGAGTGAGCCGATAGGCTTCTCTAAAGTAATGTGTTTTCCAAGACTTCTTCAAAGACTGGAGAGACGATCGGCACGCTATTGTGGGCCAATCAAGCAGCATGATTTGATGACCCTCAGAAGGGGAAAAATGGTGGCGCCTGGCGCTGGGTTGAGGCGAATACCGGCTGTGATATCTCATGTAGTGATAACATATCACATTGATCTTTAAGATCATTAAGATTCATGCGATAATCAACACTTGATATGATATCACAGACAAGACTCACCAGGTGGGTACAGCTGTACTTCAAAAAGGATCTGATCAATGATAGATGATTGAAAGAAACTTCTATCTAATCCTGGTAGTTTTAGGGTGATGGAAGTAGCAAACCCTTGTTTAACAATCCATAATTGCATGATCATTAGTGGTCCAAAAGTCAGTTACATATAACAAGCAATAGTGTATCTGCATTTTAAATGTCTGTGACTGAGTGTGTAAAAGTAAATGATTATTATGGGGGAACAGGAGTTGCCTTTCGCAATTGGGTCAAGTTAAACAATGCAGAAAAATTATTAATAGAGGTTAAGATTTTTGTCCAAATTTTTCTAGATAACAAAACATAGTTCATTTTACAAGTCAGTTGTGAATCCACCCCAGCTCACTGTTTTACATTTATGTGTAATATTCATTATGGACTGCATAACAAAAAGAAAAATATTTGGCAAATTACCTTAAAGTCATGATGTAGTGATTTTCCATATCTTTCCTTGTACAGTTGTTTTATGTTCATGAGATCAATTTCACTCCTAGCTACCATTATTCGGATCACTGTCTTATTATGAAAACCGAAATCCTTAAAAAAAAGGATAATTATTTTAAACAGCCCATTTAAATTACATAGAAAACAATACGGAGACTTCAGCAACTAGTAGTGACACCAACGGACATAGGAAATGTCCCAGTAGGGAAGACTTTCTTTCACCAAAAGAGTTGGAATGATGAGAAAATTAATATAAAATATAAACTTTTATTTAAAATAAAATGTTATAAAATGATAAAAGCCCGACGCGTTTCATCTATTGCTAGACTTTCCCAAGGGCAATAATAATACACAATGAATCAAAGGAAAATAAAGAAAGCAGTGAACACAAGGAATACACCAGGCGATGCGGGAACTAACTCCACGTCAGAGCGAAGAGCTGTTTCTCGCGCCCTGCATTTAAGGCCGGCGGTTCCGCGTCACTACGCTGAGCCCTGCCCCTCCAGGCGCAGGACAATCCGGGACTCCTGGCACCCAGCCAGCCAGCGATGCTGCCGGGCGTCCAGGCACCCCGCGTGAACCCACAGTCATTGGGGACATGACACTGCTACAGCATGGCCTGGACTCAGGCCGTCCCCCTGTAGCCGCTGATGCACGTCACGCGTCAGCGACTGGCCAGGCTGGACACGAGGCCCGCTGAGGAGCCTTAAAATGAAAATATGAAATAAAAAAATGGTATTATGCCCCCATGAGATATTTCAATAATTAGTGTCCGAATGAATTACTATGAAAGAAACAATACATAAATAATAAAAAAATTAATTCGAACAGAATATAGTCTGACCTGGAAAGTTTGTGAAGGAAATTCACTTAAAAAATATATGAGAGTTCAAATGAAACCCACTCAGTTTAAGAGACAATGGGCCATATTACAAAGCTGGTGCTAACTTAACCAGAACTGTTGTAAATTTACCAGAGCCATTTTTGGGCTACATTACACTCTTGGTGCTAACGTTAGAACTCACCTGAGTGAGCGTTAACGTTAGCCCTGGTAGCCACCGCATATTACAATCCAAACACTAACGGGTTAAGAAACCCGTTACCGTTTGGTACCTTGCGCTTTTCAGCATGAGGTTACTGTACTTTGTGCTCCCTATACTTAACATGGGGAGCGCAAAGTGTTAATCAGCGTTAGGATTTGCTGCGATTAGCAAAAAATTAACCACAGTCAGCACTTGGTGCTAACGGATTCCGGCAGGTCATGTGACCCGGAGTCGAGAAACTCAATGGAGTCCTATGGACTCCAGCGAGTGGATGTGTGTGGCAGCGCTTAGTGCTGCCGCACACATCCCAGGGCGTAGCGCCCGCTAACAATGGAGGCAACTTTTTAAGCGCCTGCATTGTAATCCCGTGCTAGAACAGGGGCGCTATGGAGAAAACTGCGGGTGCACTTTTTTCTCCCTAGCTTCTTCGCTTTAGCACAAGGATTGTAAAAGAGCCTATAGTCTATTGAGGTGTTACGTTTACAACAGCTCTGATTAAGTTAGCACCAGCTTTGTAATATGGCCCAATAGTATTTATTCAAAGAGCACCGAAAATTATACCAGAATTTCGGTGTTCGTTCGTTCCCCGCACTTAGGGGAATCAAATTCCCAGACATTGCAGTGAATTCAGCATTCAGCGCACGGTCCCTGAAGTGCAGGGAAAATCCGCCGAACAACTGCCAAATCGAAACTAAAAACCGCTGCAAAACTGCCAAAATATCAGATCCGATAAGCCACCGAAAAACCGCCGAACGCATCCAAAAAAAGCTGACAATCAGAAAAGAGCGCCGACCAGCCTACGGAAAAAGCTGACAAGCCGAGGAATGGGGTAAAAAAAACAAAAAAAAAACTACTGCAACTTGTAAACGACTATTTGCTGCAGATTAAAAGAATAACCGGTTTAATAAATATTCAATAAATACTGGAATAGTTTTTACATTGAAACCTATGGGATTCGCCTGATTAAACCTGCCAAAAGAAACCACCAAATATCAGGGCATTTCACTGACAGTCCTCTGCTGTTCAGTGTTCTCTGAATAGATTAACCATTGCTTCTCTATGGGGATTTCACTGCCGTCGAACAGCACTGTATTTCGCTGGCAATTCGCCAATATTTGGTGAATTGCCAGGTTTTGAATAGCAGATTATCCATGAAATAGCACCATATGGGGAAATTCACTGTTTGGTGCAATTTTGGGGCCAGTTCTCTTAGCCCTGAAAAAAACAGAACACACCTATGGACACCCGCCACACAAACAAAATAAGACTTGTAAGATCAAGCTTATTAATCAGTTATAGTCAAAAGAAACTTTATGCATAATTGTAAACTGTTGTTAATATCAAAGTATGAATTTGAAATCAATTTTAAGGTCATGTGCGATAGCAAGATCTTCAAAATAAATTTCATTTTTATGACTCCTCCAGTTCCATTTGTCGCTGGAAAGGCATTCGAAAACATTTCTTTCTCTCCATCTACTTCCATTGAATGTGTCTTTATATACAGGGTTATTCAAAAAGAATGAACCGATTTCTTTACCCAATATTTTATTAAGGAAAAGTAATACAAAACTCCAGCCAAGTCACAAGTATTATACTCACTATCAACTTTTATTTCCTGTCCTACAAGTGTTCAATGTGACCACCATCTGCAGCACGGGCAACATCAATGCGAGAAGAGAATTCCTCCCAGGTGCGTATCAGCATATCACGATGCACTGAGTTGATCGCTCTGGTTATTCGATGTTTAAGGTTATCAAGGTTAGTGGGTAGCGGTGGAACTTAAACGCAATCTTTTACATATCCCCACAAGAGAGAAAAAAAAATCACACACGATGAGGTCTGGGGATCTCGCAGGCCAAGCACAAAGGCAAGGTCATTGGCCCCCTTCCGACCAATCCATTGCTGGGGCACTTTTTCATTTAAAAAAGCTCAAACCATTAGGTGCCAATGGGGCGATGCTCCATCTTGTTGAAAAATGAATCGGCACAGTCAATCGTCACAATGTGCGTATTTGGGGAACAGAGCACCCAGATGAAACAGTTGAGCACGAAAGAGATTCCCCTTAGGTGAACGTCTTCTGTGCTTTGTCTCAGGACAAGGTTTATGGTCCCTTTTTCTATGAAGGAAACACTGTTACAGGACAAACTTATCTCGATATGCTCCAAAACATGCTCTTCACTTCCCTGCACTGCAAGCAGATTCACATGACTTAATTTTTCAACAAGATGGAGCATCGCCCCTTTGGCACCTAATGGTTCGAGCTTTTTTAAATGAAAAAGTGCCCCAGCGATGGATTGGTCGGAAGGGGGCCAATGACCTTGCTCTTTGTGCTTGGCCTGCGAGATTTCCAGACCTCACCGTGTGTGATTTTTTTTTTCTTGTGGGGATATGTAAAATATCGCGTTTAAGTTCCACCGCTACCCACTAACCTCGATAACCTTAACCATCGGATAACAACAGTAATCAACTCAGTGGATCGTGATATGCTGATATGCACCTGGGCTGAATTGTCTTCTCGCATTGATGTTGCCCGTGCTGCAGATTGTTGTCTCACATTGAACACTTGTAAGACAGGAAATAAAAGTTGATTGGGAGTATAATACTTGTAACTTGGCTGGAGTTTTGTATTACTTTTCCTTAATAAAATATTGGGTAAAGAAATCGGTTCATTCTTTTTGAATAACCCTGTATATCTATTATTATTTATTATTCTTTATTTATAAAGCGCCAGCATATTCCGCAGCGCTGTACAATAGGCACAGTATAGACAGGGTTACAATACATTGAACAACATTTGACAAACAGTACAGGAGGAGATGAGGCCCTATTCCCGTAGGAACTCACAATCTAGGAGGGTTGGGGTTGGAAACAGGAGGAGAGGACTGAATGTCTAAATTTGTAGAATCAAGGGTTGCAGAAACAAGCAGGCAAATCAAAAAACAACTGTATCCAAAATAGTTAAGGAAACTCAAGGGAACCTGTTTCTGTGCATACTACCTGCTACAGAAACTACCACCCTCTCTGCAAAGTAATGAGGGGTGGGGTGAGGCACAAGGACACAGACTCCCAGCTCCCTCAACCAACCACAGTCATATCATACCACTTATCCACACTCTACAATCTCACTGAAGGAACCACACATTCCCATCCCTCTCAGGCAACCATGCACTTACCTCCATCCAACTGACCTACATACACTAACATCTCACTCAGTCAGACACAAGCCATTCAGAAAATTCGTGCTCACATCCTACCTAAACACACAATCCTATTCATTTCATGCACACTCGCTTTCAACACAGCACAAACAAGTCAATAACATAAAGACCAACCAAAACTCACATAACACACAGTGATGCATCCCATACCATTCAGACAGCCACAATTACTCACATAAATTTAATTATACACAAAGTCCCTCATATACTCTGAATTACCCACACACATGACCTCTCAGGTCCTTACCTGTAGCCTAATCGCCTTGGTCCACAGGATGACATACTGTTGCCACGTAGTGACGGGTCTACTCATTCACTTGCTCACTTGCTTTACATTGCTGCCTTCCATGAGTACTATTGAGTTTTTCGTGGTACAGTTGCAGACTGCGTAATTTTTTAAGGATGCATCATTCCTTGCATGCACGTTCTGGTGCCCATATATGATGCTGACCAATGAAGGCCTACCTACCCCAATAAAAGGTTTAATTTCACATTCACCCCATTGCTCTTTCAAGATTCTGTGTTATTGACCCTTCAGCATGCTGATTAATCTTTTATACGGCTTTTCTGGTTTTGACTCGACTTCCCTTCTGACTATTTTTGATCACTGTATTCCTTCATCTGGCTTGTCGATTCCATTTTATGTATTCCTATTGTCCATTGAACCTAGGTTAATTTTATTGACCACAATAGTTCTATTTACCCAGTCATTCTAAGGACCGGATTAGGATATTCCCTATGAGTCAGTCCTTTTCTTTGACTTTTGTCTTTTAGTTTTATTTTACTGGCTGTCTCTAGGACCAGTACTAGGTTTCCTTGTGGTTCTGGCTCATACACTGAGCGCGCGGTTAAGTCATGTCAACTTTGACACATATATGAGGCAGTTTACAGGTGGTGGACAACAAAAAGCATATTCAGCTATGTTGCACAAGTGCTGATACTTAGGGACATACAGGGTTATTCAAAGAGAGTCGATCTGGCCTCAAAATGTAACCGGACACTGAAATTCAGCGTACGGCTACATTTCATGGCCATTCGGCTATTCAGAGAGCAGGCAGTTCGCCAAATGTAGGCAAATTGCCTGCACATACGGTGCCTGTTCGAGGACAGTGAAACCCCCATAGAGAAGCAATGCTTTGTCTATTCAGAGAACACAAAACAGCAGGGAAAAGTTACCCTGTTCGGTGGTTTCATTTGACAGATTTATTCAGGAGAATCCCATAGGCTTCAATGTTAAAAATATTCCCATTTTAATTCAATATCTAATAAACCGTTTATTATTTTATTCTGCTCTAAAGAGTTTCTTTAATTTTAGATTTTTTAGGATCTTTAGGCATCTTTTGGTATTTTTTGTCAACATTACTTTTCATTTTTTTTAAATCATTTCTTCTTTTTTCTGTAACAGACCTTTTTATTATCATTCATTGGATCTTATATGTAAATTTCAGACGTTTTTTTCAGACCTAGTTTTTTTCAAACAGCGTTTCAATTTTCAAACTTTCAAGCGTACTGTTTTTTTTGTTTAACTCTGCATGTCAGGTTTTTCCGGCGGCTGCTCTGCGCTGTGATCGGCGGCTAGTCGGGTTTCTCCGGCGTGTTTGACGGGGTTAAACCAGCTGTATTCTGCGGGATTCAGTGAGTGTTCGGTTAGTGTTTGGCAGGTTTGCGGCGAGTGTTCTGCGGGTTGCGGCGGGTTTTCCCTGCACTACGGGGGCCCTGCGGTGCTTTGCTTAATAGACCGCAGGGTCGGCCAAATAGAATCGCCAACTCACCCCGAAGTGCAGGGAACGAAAAGTCACCGAACGTACAGTGACTTTTCGATTCTCTTCGAATAACCTTGATAGTAAGTGAAAGAATTGAGACAGGAAATAGGTCTTTAAGCCTAACAGCACAGTAACATTGGAAGAGAAATAATTTAACAGCAGATGGCAGCAAAGACCAATAAAAAAAAGAACATGTCTATTTTTCCACCTTATCAAAATTGTATAATTCAGCAATTTTATTAAAATAATTTATTACAAATAATTATTTTCCATTTGGATATAATATTGCATGTAGTAACTCTAGCTGCAAAATGCTTTCAGGTCTTAAAATTTGAAACTTGAAACTTAAGGGCTGAAAAATATACTTACATGAATTGCCCTATGAAGTCTGTAAGCAAAATAAGATGGCTTGTCTCGCACACAGGAAACTGTGGAAAAGGAAGAAAATTATTTTATGAAGTTATTTATTTATTTATTTATTTGCAAAGGATTTTACCAGGAAGGATACATTGAGATTTCTCCCATTTTCAAGTATGTTCGGGTTTCAAGAACATTGAAATGTTACAGTCCTTACATAAATGCAAAGTAATAAATGCAAGTTATTAAAAACAATACACAAATATACAGATTAACATGTCATGGGAAGGGCTGTCCTTGCTACTAAAATAACAAACAAGTTATACGTTAAGTATGAATTCATAGACTAATGTTTTAACTTTACTCAATTGATTTTCCTACCTTTAGCAATTTTTTCTTATGTAAACAAACAAAACTCCACACCAATTAACCCTAGTTGACCTAATCCTCATTACCAATCTCGCCAAATAATGATTATTATTTTTTTTGTTTACATTTGACATCGCCATATTTGATATCATTAGAAAGGCCAGACTTTGACTTGTCCAATGACACCTAGCTTTTACCTTGTGGGGGATAAAGAATGGAGATACAGGGGATACAAATATCCCTGCTCTTCTCGAGGTGGAGGGGAAGCTTGTGTTTTAGATGAACCAATGCATAGTAATGTATTGTGCCGTCACCTTCACATTTACTCCCATCGCTGGAAATGAGAAGGTGATTTAGTGCAGTGGCATTGTTTGCTTTATAAGTAAAATGCACATAATGCCACCACCATAGCCCAGAGAAACAGGAGAAAAAAAATATATATTTTGAATTTAATTTTCTTTTTCATTTTATTTTATTTTTGCACATTACAAGGTCATATTTGATATTATTGGAAAGGTAAGGCTCTGAACTTTCCAGTGACACCTCAACTGACCCTGTATGGTGCAAAAATCAGAGATGCATGGTTCCAAAAGATCCCTGGTGCTCCTCGCTGCAGTGCTGCAGTTTAGGTTTTCGATGAAATAATGCATTGTGCCATCACCTTCACACTTGTAGGTAGTGTGGCAAATGAGAATGTGAGGTAGTGCAGCATCATTGTCCACTTTATAATTGAAAAGAGACGTGCTGCATTAGAAAAATAAAAATATATATATATATTTGTATTATTTAACTTTTTAATTAAACCTGGTCATATTTGGTAGCATTGGAAAGGCCAGACTCTGTTATGGTTCGGGAGATCCAGGGGCCCAAAAACCCTAGTAACTCTTGTATAGGCAATCTCCTGCCAGGCAAGGGGGAGTCCCGTTTCTGACATCATCGCACAGAGGGAGGTCCCACAGGTAGGGTTGACAGAGAAACGTCCACAAAGATATCTGGGAGAAGTCGATCGGCATCACATGCAACTGGTTAAACAGATGTGATCTCATAAAATATAGGCAATAAAATGCTCACAAACCTGTATTGTGATTTCCAAAGAAATCATCCTCTGGCACTGACTAACCTGTGGAACTCTGGAAAATATGCTACAGTACTATAATTCCAGCAATTACTTAACTAAGTAATACATCATTACACTTGTAAATGCTTTATTGACTTGAGTATATTCCTTACAACTGTTATTATTCAAAGAGTGCATTTTTTATTACTCCCCCCCTTTCAGATTACTTTCTGACCGTACAGGTATATTCTGGCTGAGCCGATAATAGAGCGTTGCTGATAGAAACATAGAAACATAGAAAAATGTCGGCAGATAAGAACCTTTCGGCCCATCTAGTCTGCCCAATTACATGGATACTTTACCTGGATTTATCTTTTGTTTAGGATAGCCTTATGCCTATCCCATGCTTGCTTAAATTCAATCACTGTTTTGGCCTCTACCACTTCAACTGGAAGGCTGTTCCATGTATCCACCACCGTCTCAGTAAAATAATGCTTCCTGATGTTACTTTTAAACCTTTGCCCCTCTAATCTAAGACTATGTCCTCTTGTTTTGCTACTTTGTTTCCGTTTAAATATACTCCCTTCCTCTACCTTGTGGATTCCCTTTACGTATTTAAATGTTTCTATCATATCTCCTCTGTCTCGTCTTTTTTCCAAGCTGTACATGTTAAGATCATTAAGCCTTTCCTGGTAACTTTTCTCCTTCAAGCCGTACACCATTTTAGTAGCCCTTCTCTGAACTCTCTCTAAGATGTCTATATCCTTCTGGAGATACGGTCTCCAGTACTGCACACAGTACTCCAAGTGAGGTCTCACCAGTGCTCTGTACAGTGATACAAAGAGTGGGAGCAAGCCTATTTTTTAGATGGGGTCAAAATGTTTGGTAACAGCCCAAGGATATAGGCAGCCATGCTTCTGGTATCCTCCTCTGATGTCCTTAGTCCATATCTAAATTAAACGTTCCCATGGTGCTTTATAAATAAAGTAGAATAATAACATAGACTCCATGGTGACATGTGTAAGATCATAGGATCGAGCGGGTTGGGCAAAATGACACCAGAGAACTATCTGTTCTCTGTGTCCTTTAACCTGTGGAGAACAAAGGCAGTGGATCGTTCCTTCCTCTTCTACACAGAATGAGGTGGAAGTTGGCTCACATTGTTCTTTTGCAAGAATTTGCAGGCGCAGGTTTTTCTCCTTAGCGTCCCTGTTTTAGAGTGATGATAATAATATGGCCCATAAATGCTGAACCTGGGAGGCAAAGATAATTGTTATTAAATTACTTTCACTGTGACCCTTGGCATAAAGAGGGAGGGAAGTATGAAATAACATTACGCATACCTATTGCCAAGAGAAGCTGTTGAAAGTATCCATCAAAGCATTCAGAAATTGCATCTGCAATGTCTTGTCCAGAAACATTTTGAAATTGTTCAAAATCTAGGCAAAAGAAAAAAGTTGCTTTAACAATACTTATTACTTAGCCTTAGAGGATAACCTAAAACTAAAAGCAGTCTGTCCATTATTGTTTTAATGTTTACCTGCCAACCTTTTCTTAGTATCTTGTATATAGAGCAAATTTGCAAGCACAGACCACAAACGTTTAGGCTGGGGTCAGACCAGCGCACTTTTAACGTGCGTTCTGGCGCACATAATTACGGCCGCACTAGCAGATGACGGGCAATGACGGCCAATATACGATGTACGGCCGCACAAAAGTCCGGCCGTGCAACGCAAGTGGAATTTGAACGCATTTTTTTGAGAACGCTGAACCGCTAGTACTGACGTACTGAGTGCGCAGCTGCGGCATAGCGGCGTGTTTGCGTGATTAGGAGATGTCAGACACTGCTAATGTCCAGCCTACATAACGTCCAGACGCAAGAAGAGTTTTATTGACGATCCGTACAAAATCACGCCCGAAAATGTGCGTCGTCTGCCCGTTTTTGCGCATTCCGTGAAAAAATACGTCAATGCGTTCGGACGCACTTTTTCACGTTCGTGGGGAAAAATGCTTTCGTCTGACCCTAGCCTTAAACAACACGCCATACAACTTGAAAAACTATGGTCTTCATTATTTAACCCCTTCACTACTAATTGATTTTCCTACAAAACATTGTCAGAAACCAGACGTTTTTTGTAAAATATTTTTAAATTATTTATAGTAAGTAATAGTTCTTACTGTAAATAACCGATTTGGCCAGTAGATGGCACCAACTGCTGTCAAACTGAGTTACAGCCGTATGAGCTGCAAGTCAATTTTTTTCTTCCCCTGCATCGGTTGCTGAAAGGCTGATATTTCAGGGTATTCATCAGCCGATTTAACAGTTTTAGTTCTTTTGGCTAAGATTTTGGGGGCACCTTCTGCAGCAAACAAATTTCATTAGCTTTTGGGCTGCAGATCAGCATTCGGAGATATCTTGACATCGGGGCACCGGATGGTGCCTTTGAAGCCCAAGATATCTTGATCTCTGTATTGAAGGGGTTAAGATTATCTGGAGCAGTGACCTAAATTGTGGACAGGAGTGTTTCAGTTTCTTTGCTATGAAAGGATGAAGTGACTAAATATAACTATCAACTATAATTACTTTCTATCTGATCATTTTTGTTTTCACATGTAGATAACTAAATATCTGAATTGTAACCTCATTTTTTGCTTTTTACTCCAAAAGATTATGGGCTCTGTTACATTCTTCGCGCAAACGTTAATGCGTGCGCAAAAACGCATTAACACAAGGGGCAAAACCCTTTGCGCTGAACGTCATATTACAATGTCTATGAAAAAATCCGCATTAACGTCTACCGTGGGTGAACCTGCGCGAAAGCTGCGCGAAAGCTGCGCGAGCGTAAAGTACGTTGAGCGTCCTATACTTAACATTGTGAGTGCAAATGCGTTTGTGCGATGGTACGCGGATGGTATTACAATCTATTCGCCGTTTTTAACGCACAGTGTTTGCGCGCATAATTTTAACGTCTTTGAAAAGTTGGTGTTAATGGCAAATCTGAACGTCCTGGCCGAAACCAAATACACCAGCCCAAAAAAAATAATACAGCAAAGTATAGTTACGCATTCTACACATACCCAAACAATAAATTTGAGAAGTTGTGCGTGTTTTTTTTTTTGATGCAGCATATATGCGCAGATTGACTTTGACAGGCGCAAAAACTTAACGTGAGACAAAAGGGTTTTAATTCTGATTGGCTGAATCGTGTGAAAAACAGTCCGCAAACGTGTTTTTGCATGTCTTTTTTACGCGCGTTATTTTTTGACGGATAGAATAATGCGCGAGGATTGTAATACCAGCGTTAATTTACGCGTGTTAACGTTTAACGCTTTGCGCAAAAATTCACGTGTTTACCGTGCATTTTTGCGTGAAGAATGTAATAGAGCCCTATATAGGGATAAATGATATATATATATATATATATATATATTACGGGTAAAGCCCGAAGTGCGGTTAATCCTAGGATTACCCAGGTAATACTGACATTACCCAAAACCGCTGGGTAAAGATGCAAAAAATTTTAATTTCGGACTATACCCGGGTAATTTTAGGACTAACCAACTGCCCTTGGGTAACAGTCTGGAAGAGCTGAAAAATCCGCACTTTACCCGAATAATGTGCAACTCTGAAACTTCACCCGGGTAATCTGAGGACTATCCACAGCTTCCCCTGGGTAATCTGCAGAGCATCCAACCCCGCTTGGGTAAAAGTGAATTTTGCTATTTTCTATGGATATTATCAATGAAAATGGCAAAAGACAAACATTAAAATGTATTGAGGATATAATGATTATACAGAGTAACAGGATATGTTTCTTATATGAATGTGAAAGAGTTACATGATCTTTATTATGTGTCATATGTGCTTATATATCATTTATAAAACCTAATAACCATCAGGTTACTCTTTATATAATATCTTTATCTTCATAAATTAATTTTCAGACAATTAATGCACAGAGTTACATGCCTTTTATTTAGTGTGGTTTTTGACTGTGGATACAAACTCATTAAAAATAACAAAAAACACAATTTTGTTATCGGTCAGATAACAGTTTGCAGCTTTATCCGGGTAATCCTCGGAATTCAGTCAACTGTAACCTGCTGAAAACCCAAGAAAAGCCGAGTACCCAGAGGCGTTTGGATATTTTGCAGATTACTCGGATAAAGTCCGATGTTTCGTTGCACATCACACTTTATCGAAGCAATAATAGGGTAATGTGCGAATTACCCGGTTAAAACAAAGCAGAAAAGCGGAGTACCCAGAGGCCTCTGGATACTTTGGAGATTACCCGGGTAAAGTCCGAAATTTAATTTCACTTCGGATTTTTGCTAATGGCGCCTGCGTAATCGTAGGATTAACCGCACTTCAGGCTTTAACCGTAACATATACATATATTAGCAATGACCTGCAATGAACTATTACAGCTTTTAGACAAAGTATGTGTAAGCTAATTTTCCAATCTTTCTCAGTTGCTAGTTTTAAACAGTAGGGACCTTATTCCTTAGCATTTATGAATAAGATGTTAAGTATATATGGTATGTATCCAAATAATGTCTGTATCAGATATTATATTTTGAAGCTACTTCATTATTACAAATTAATTATGAGTTTCCTTTTTTTGTCAAAGGTGTTTGCAATAATTGTTGGCTCTGCCCAATTAAAACTATAATTATATATAACTATTAAAAATAAAGGCAGACAAAATGTGAGATTAAAATTCTTCTATAAGCAAACTTGCCAGTGAAAAACATTTACACACCTAAGCAAATCAGAGATTAGTTTAGCCGCAGAGCCCTTTTGCTACATTTCCTGTAGCTACATAGTATTGTGAGGGGTCATGCAAATAACATCTTGACTTTCTCACATTTTTGAATCTGATTACACAGACAACCTACATGTCAGTACATACATATATTATATTTTCATATATAACGTTATGCTATACAGTACTTAGACAACTACATGTGATAAATACAAAGATGAATCTGTTACCCATAAACAACTGCTGATGGCTTTTATTACAAAGGATCATTTGCAACATATTTTTGTGTTCTCCAGTTCTTCTTTGGCATGCTTCCCATAAAGCCTGGAATATACACATTTTGACAACTAGTTGCATTCATTTTACACATGGTTTTTTAAAATAAATGTTTCAAACATCAAAAAGTAAAGTAACGTAAAATATGGAACAAGTGCACTTATTTGAAGCAGCTAGTTAAAGAAAAGTTTAACTAAAAATACATTGGCACCATTTCTTTCTCAACAAACTACTTTGGACTTGGAAGGGCTTGCTCCATTTGAAGAAAGCCATGCATTGCACTCCCTTGTTAGTCCACATTGTGCGTGCTAATCTAAGACACTGAGGGCACTATCATCTTCTTACAGCTAAAACGGGGACTCTATGGGGAAAAATTAGCGTTCACTAATCTCCCCTTAGCATCCCTGTTTAACTTGTAGATTACGGTCAGGCGCTGAGTCCAGCAGCTGCTAGTGATCCTGGATGCCAAGTCGGGGCAGCACTAACGCACTGACCCGAGCATCCCCTATATGGACTCCATAGGACAACTTGGAGGTAGCGTAGTGATCGCAGAGGGAGACTGGGGACTTTTTTCTCACCGCAGGATGGGAGGTTAGTATTTGATTTTTTGGGGGGGACTTTGTGATCCTAACGCTAATTACTCTCTTGCGCTCCCCATTTTAAGCATAGGGAGCACAAAGTACTGTAAGCTGGCGCTAAAAAGCACAAATACTGATTCTCTAATGGATTTTTTAACCCGGTGATGATCAGGAGGTGATCTGTGCGGCACGCTATCACCTCAATTAACCTAGCGCTAATGCTCATTTACGTGAGTGCTGTCGCTAGCGTTAAGGAGGTGATAGTGCCTTGAATATTTTGACCAGAGACATGGGAAGTGTTATTTGATGTCAATTACAAGATGTAGAACATGAGCAATAAGAGACATGGTCCTGGTATAGTAAGTACTTCTTTGATCTGAAGTTACAAGTATATATAAAGCGCCAACAAATTCCTTAGCGCTGTATAATGGGATAGACAGAATAACAAATATACATACATGCCACACACGCAGAACAGTAGGAGGGAGGACCCTGCTCAAGAGCTTACAATCTTAGTTGATATGGTACCTGAAGTGTCCCTTTAAATAATTAAATTATACCCTTACAATTAAGAATGTAAGTAAAAATCTAAGTAAATATATAAAAGTATAAATGTGTGTAAATCTTCCAGGAGAGGATAGAAGAGACCTTAATTAAAAGTAAATATCTTAACTCTAATATTAATTCATGTTCAATGGAAGACAATTTCATCATAAATGTAACATGATGTTTAAAGACATTGTACTAAATTACTAAAGATTCATTTCAAAATCCACATAAGGGTGTCAATGGTTTACTTTGAATTTGTTGAATTCTTTGAAATGGAAACATAAAATAAAAAACATTTAATATTGAGGTTTACCATAGCATCTTGCATCGCAATCCCAGGGTCCGTGTATCCTTCCTCTCTCAGCACCTAAAAATACAAAACAGTAATGCGCATACAGGCTAAAAATGACACTCGTTTAGACTTGAAAAAGATGTCAAGGAAAGGAAATGATTATATTATTAAAATACATATTAGATCAGAATATTGTGTTCTCTGTTGACCTGTTTTTCAACAACAAAGTAAAGGGTTCTTTACAGTAAGAAAAACAAAAACATGGAATTCTCTGTTTAAGCAAGCTGTTTTATACGTCTTCTTGTAAAACATGAACTACATAAATATACAGGGTTATTCAAAGAGCTCTGAATTGCTGGCGAAAGGTAACCAAACGCTGAAATTCAGCGTACAGTTACCTTTCCTGGCCATTCGGCTATCCAGAGAGCAGGCAGTTCGCCAAATTTTGGCGAATTGCCTGCACATACGGTGCCTGTTCGAGGGCAGTGAAATCCCCATAGAGAAGCAATGCTTTGGCTATTCAGAGAACACAAAACAGCAGTGAAAATTTGCCGAATTGCCCTGCTGTTCAGTGGTTTAATGCGACAGGTTTATTCAGGCGAATCCCATAGGCTTCAATGTTAAAAATATTCCCGTTTTTATTCAATATCTAATAAACTATTTATTATAATATTCTGCAGTAAAAATTTTCTTTATTTTTAGATTTTTTAGGATCTTTTAGGCATTTTTTGGGATTTTTTGTGAATTTTTTTCCGTTTTTTTTTTTTAAATCGTTTTTTCTTTTTTCTGTAACTGCCCTTTTTATTATCATTCCCTGGACCTCATATGTAAATTTCAGACATTTTCGTTCTGTAGTTTCTTTGCAAACAGCGTTTCACTTTTCAAACATTCAAGCCTACTTTTTTTTTTCACTCCATTCGTCTGCGGTGTCGGCTTTTTCTGGTGGCTGCTCTCCGCTGTGATCGGCGGCTGCTCGGGTTTCTCCGGCTTGTTCGGCGGGGTTAAGCCAGATGTTTTTGCGTGTTCGGTGTGCGTTCGCCGTTTTTTGCAGTGAGTTTTCGTCGGGTTTGCAACGGCTTTTTCCCTGCACAACGACAGCCCTGTGGTGCTTGCTGAATACACCGCAGGGTCGCCGAAATGGGATCGCCGAGTCGCACTGAATTGAAGAGAACGAAAAGTCACTGAACGTGCGTTGACTTTTCGATTCTCTTTGAATAACCCTGATAGTAATTTAATTTGTATTACTTGCTTGATCTGGTTGATCAAATTGTGTTTATGGTTTGTAATTTCACCTGATAGATCTAATCTTAAATTGTATCAATATTAAGCACATATTAAAATATGAAACATCTCTAAATCTAAGACTGAGGACAGTCCAGGAATGATTCTATGCGTTGGCTCAATGTAAAACATGATCTGCAAATATAAATTATATTCCTGATAAATGTATATTAAATTGCCATGGGTGGCTGAGTATGGCCCAGTAACACCTGCTGGTTGTCCTTGAAGTTTGATTCAGCTTTCTAAACATAGGAGCTCTCCCCTATAGTGCTTTACACCCCATACATACAGACGTCATAACATGAGTACCACAGGCCAAGGATCAGGAATGGAGAGATTAAGAATAGTCATGAAAAAAGCCAGGTTGGTACACAAATAGATGTCATATAAATGCAATTGAGTAAAAAAAAAGCATGAGAGTGCAAGGTATAGGAGATTCTTTTGGTTTATATACCCTTAGACAATGATGTCATCATTATGGCCCATATGAGAATGAGCCTAGGATCTGGCAGCATTTTGTTGATGCAAGTGGGAATTGACATAAATTTTTGACTTCTAGCAGCATGCTGCGTCAGAATTGCCATCAGTTGCTGAATTATGCAGAAGTCAGCATCACAGTAGGAGGGGATGCAGGTAGCCTGACACAACCACCAGAAGGCTGTGACTCGGCTGGTTTAGTATTTTGGGATTTAGGGCAAGAATGCACAGCTCTGTACATTCCTAGACAACCTATGCCCCTCAATGCATTTGCAGACTTTAAGGACTATAAACGTTATTCTGGTTGGTGCCCCCCTTTGTAGCATTTTTTCTTTTTCACAGGCCCCCACATTCTCTAATAACGCTTTACTATTTTCCATTGATGTGGCCATGCTCTTTGCTGAAGCTTCCTATGTTAATCTGTTGTGTTTAAAAGTTACCACCGACAACATTGAGCAGTTGCAGACGACCCAGAAAATCAGAGAATCAACTCATTAAGTTATAGAAAAAAAATTCTCATTATGTTTGTAGATTTTGTTTTGTGTAATCATTAAAGGAAAATTACTTCTGTACCTGAACCAGGTTTATTAAACCGTCTCTGAAGTGACCTGAGGTCTCAGAATAGATGTCTTGATCCAGACTGTTGCCATATTCTGAAAGAATACAACTGCTTGATGATTTCTGTATTTTTAAATGCAGCACTTACTCCATAAACGAACCACTTTCTCCATAAACGAACATCTTAACATCCATTCAAAACACAAGAGTATTGAATCTTTTGCTTAATGGGCTGATTAATTCATCTGCTCAGTGTAATAATAAAGAGCAGTTACAGTTGTCACATTTCGGTTTGCATTCATTGACACGAGAAATGTAAGAATAAATTACTTGAAGATTCAGGAAAAACATATTATATGTATTCTTTGGTAAACGTTGTGCAATCTAGAGACCTGACACTGTACAGGTGTAAATAATGTAACGATTTAAATAGTTACGCATCGTGTAGGCTTCCTTCAACTGACAAATATCAGAAGTTGTTCTTGATGCTAAAATATCAATGAGACAGTTTTCTTCTGTTCCAGCTCCCTGCAATAAATTAAATAAGGGTAATGTTAATAACTAGAAGTAATTGAACTTAGAAACCTGAAGGGCACTATTACATTCTCAGCGCAAAAACGCGCGTTAAAGTTTGCGCACAGCGTTGAAAATTAACGCTGGTATCACAATCCGTGCGCATTTTTTCATCCGTCAAAAAATATTGCGTGTAGAAAAGATGCGCAAAAACGCGCGCACATTAACGTTGCGTGCAGAAATCGGTGTGTGGACTGTTTTTTTCACGTGATTCAGCCAATCAGAATTAAGAACCTTAATTGTCTCCCGTTAAGTTTTTGTGCCTGTCAAAGTCAATCTGCGCATATATGCTGCATAAAAAAAACCACACACAACTTCTCAATTGTATTGTTTGGGTATGTGTAGAATGTGTAACTATACTGTCCTGTATTTTTTTTTTTTTTGGACTGGTGTATTTGGTTTCGTCCAGGTCAATCAGATTTGCCTTTAACACCAGCTTTTCAAAGACCTTAAAATTATGCGCGCAAACGTTGTCCCTTAAATTTTGCCCATAGATTGTAATACCATGCGCACCAGCGCACAAACGCATTTGCGCTCACAATGTTAAGTATGGTATGCGCGCACAAACTTGCGCTCACGCAGGGTTCGCGCAGGGTCACTCGCGCTAGACGTTAACGCGCATTTTGTCCACGAATGTCGTAATACGACGTTCAGCGCAAAGGATTTTGCCCCTCGCGTTAAAGCGTTTTTGTGAACACGCAAAATTGTGTGCAAAGAGTGTAATAGAGCCCGAAATATTTTGAGTAGATATACAGTTGTGTTCAAAATTATTCAACCCCCAAAGCTGTAAAGGGTTTTAGGGAATTTAGTGTACATTTGTAATTGTATTCAGAATGAAATCCTACAAGGACTTTTTAAAGAACCATATGCAACTAAAATGACATCAATTGGTTTTGTAATACAGTAGTAAATGTTTCTTTTGTGAATTCTTCATTGACACAATTATTCAACCCCTTAAAGACTACCACTCTGAAGAACAGAGGTTCATTCAAGTGTTTTCAATCAGGTATTGAAAACACCTGTGGATGTCACGGAGCAGCAATAAAGCATAATAAGCACCAATTAGGCAGCTTTAAAATGACTGTGATACTCAGCTCCTTCTAGACATTTACTGGTGTGGTTACAAACATGGTGAAGTCAAGAGAATGGTCCAGGAAGACAAGAGAAGAGGTGATTACTCTTCACAGGAAGGGCAATGGCTATAAGAAGATTGCAAAGATGTTAAACATACCAAGAGAGACCATAGGAAGCATCCTTCGCAAATTCAAGGCAAAGGGCACTGTTGAAACGCTACCTGGTCGTGGCAGAAAGAAGATGCTGACTTCGACTGCTGTGCGCTACCAGAAGCGTAGAGTGGAGAAAAGTCCCCGTGTGACTGCTGAGGAACTGAGAAAAGATTTGTCAGATGTGGGTACTGAAGTTTCAGCTCAGACAATACGGCGCACACTGTGTAATGAAGGCCTCCATACCAGAACTCCCAGGCGCACCCCCTTGCTGTCTCCAAAGAATAAGAAGAGTCGACTGCAGTATGCCAAAAGTCATGTGGACAAACCACAGAAGTTTTGGGATAGTGTTCTGTGGACTGATGAAACAAAATTAGAACTGTTTGGGCCCATGGATCAACGCTATGTTTGGAGGAGGAAGAACAAGGCCTATGAAGAAAAGAACACCTTGCCTACTGTGAAGCATGGCGGAGGGTCAATCATGCTTTGGGGCTGTTTTGCTTCTGCAGGTACAGGGAAGCTTCAGCGTGTGCAAGGTACCAAGAATTCTCTTCAGTACCAGGAGATATTGGATGACAATGTGATGCAGTCCGTCACAAACCTGAGGCTTGGGAGACGTTGGACCTTTCAACAGGACAATGATCCCAAGCATACCTCCAAGTCCACTAGAGCATGGTTGCAGATTAAAGGCTGGAACATTTTGGAGTGGCCATTGCAGTCACCTGACTTAAATCCGATTGAGAACCTCTGGTGGGACTTAAAGAAAGCAGTTGCAGTGCGCAAGCCTAAGAATGTGACTGAACTGGAGGCTTTTGCCCATGACGAATGGGCGAAGATACCCGTAGATCGCTGCAAGACACTTGTGTCAAGCTATGCTTCACGTTTAAAAGCTGTTATAACTGTAAAAGGATGTTGTACTAAGTACTAAGATTGAATGTCACTTGGGGGTTGAATAAAACTGATAATGATGTGAGCACAGAAAAGACATTTGTGGTTATTTCATTATACATGTTATGTTATATTTGTCTGACCTACACGTGCCTCTTTGATTTAATTGTAAGCAAGATGACTGAATGATCAAAATCAATGTCAAACTGGCCAAAACACTCAATTTCAGTGGGGGTTGAATAATTTTGAACACAACTGTATATATCAGTGTAAAACAACGAGCCCGGAGTTTTAGTTATTTGATTTTTTTGCTCTGGTAATGTTGGTGTTAATAAAGTTATACAATGTCTGTTAAAATTAATACAAACTAGGTTTAATGAAGTATTTTGAACAGATAACTATTATTATTCTTTATTTATATAGCGCCAGCATATTCCGCAGCGCTGTACAATGGGCACAATATAGACAGGGTTACAATACATTGAACAACAATTGACAAACTAACTACTTTTATTATTAGCTACATCTATTCATTACTTGTTAAACTATTTAATAATTGTTATAGTTAAACTTGTGCAATTCAGTTTGGACCAAATTGATATTCACAATTGCTGTGCAATTGTTTTCACTTTAACCCTAATTGCAAAACAGCAGAAATTATAATAAACTTAAACGTAATCCTAATCATAAAACAGACAGAAATAGAAACAGAAACCCTGATCTTAAAAAAAATAATCCTACTGATAAAACAGTAACTCTACCTCAAAAAAGTAATCCTAATTATTAAACAAGCAGAAATAGTAACGTTAACTCTAAGGCTAATGTCAGACGAACGCAGTGATCACGTCCGTGTCACCTCACAGTTTAATGTCCGTCGTATCATAGAATCATGATCAATAGAGACCCACACACAAAGAACGTGCGCACCGAACTGCGCACGCACAACGCACGTGGCAAACGGACGCAAGTTAGACAAGAACGTAAAACCGCTAGACGGACGTGCAGAGTGCGCCACGTCCGCGTAGCGTTCTGTGTGAGTGATGAGATGTCAGACGCAGCGCATTTGCGACATCCAGCACCTTGACGCATAAAATGGCTTTTCATATCCTTTTCAAATTTTTATCATTTTTCATATTAATTTTATTTCCCATAGTTCCCTTTTTTTCCCCTACGTCCGTCAAAAAAACACGGACCATGTCGTGTCTACAGTATCTTCCGTCAGTACGTCTGTCCGTTATGCACGCATACAGAGTGCGCTCAGACTGTGTTCCTCTGACTTTAGCCTAAAAGTAAAAATCCTAAAACAAGCAGAAGCAGTAACCAAAACCCTAAAAGTAACCCTAACCATAATTGTAAAACAAGCAGAAATAGTAACCCCAATACATTTTTGATAGTTTTCTGCTAAGTGTGCTTGTACGTTACATGAATAGTGCTCTCATTATATATTATTTTATTTGCTGAGTGTGAAGTTTTTTTTCAAAGCACATAATTGTACATTGCAGTGCAGCACACATCTGAATATTAGAAACACCTGAATATATACTTGACGCATTCCAATGTTCAGAATTTTTCTGATGCCAAAATAGTGGAAAGCCATATCATCTGAAATATGTTGCTTCCACATATTGCACTGCTTCTAATTTCCTAATTATATATTTTTTTTTAAAAAAAAAATTGAGAAAGGATTTTACCAGGAAGGATACATTGAGATTTCTCTCACTTTCAAGTATGTCCTGGGTGGCGAGTATGTACCGTTAGGTGTCTTGCCCAAGGACACTTACTGGAGAGGTGCTCTTGCTGGGATCGAACCCATGATTCCACAGGCTCTCTCCATGCAGAGCAGTGATGTTACCTCTACTCATATTAACCCATATATTCACACTGTCCTCACATATTCCAAAACAAAATGTAGTTGAACATCACATTGCCATGAAAAGGCTCATTACCCAGATATACTACCTTGCCTCAATATCTCGTCTCTATTAGACAGGCTTACATTTTATTGAATTTTGTGATTTTTAGTCATGTGGTGATATAGCTACGATATATCATAATTGTGCATTTTTTTAAAATGCGACTCTTACAGTGTTATTCAGAAAGCACCAAAATGTCACCAATACGTCGGTGCTGTCCCCTTCGCCACACTTCAGTGATTTCGATTTTCTGACCCTGCGGTGAATTCAGCAATCGCACCTGAAAAAATGACGCAAAACTGCCGGATCGAATAGGAAAACTGTTGCAAAACCCGCAGAACGAATCTAAAAACTGCTGAAAAAATGGTGAATCGATCCGAAAAGCCGATGACCCGCCGACCAGACGATCAACCACCGCTGGAAAAAGCCAAAAAGCTGAATGGGGTAAAACCCTCCCCTGCAACTTTTAAAAAGTATTTGCAAAAATGCCTGGAATTAATATGTAGGATCCTATGAATAATAATATAAACGCCTGTTAAAGAAAACAAAAAATTCTGAAAAAAAATTGTCAAAAAAATCTCAAAAAATGCCTAAATAAATAAATAAAAAAGAGACTTTTTGCAGCAAATGAAAATAAACAGTTGAAGCCTATGGGATTCACCTGTTTAAACCTGTCGAATGAAACCACTGAAAATCAGGGTATTTCACTGACATTTCTTTGCTGTTTGGTGTTCACTGAACAGATTAACCATTGCTTCTCTATGGGGATTTCACCGCTGCTGAAGGTCACCGTATTTCACAGGCAAATCGCCAATATTTGGCCAATTGGCAGGTTTTGGCCACGAAATTTCCACTGTATGAGGAAATTCACTGTTTGGTGCAATTTCGGGGCCAATTTGGTGCTTTTTGATTAAACCTCTTTGTAAATCCAACATTATCTCTCCTATTCTGTCTAATACCACTGCATTCTCTAGCAGACTTTTACTCACACAGATTTGCAAGATATTGATACAGAGAGTTTCTTTATCACAATATTGATTGGAGATGCCCACAGCACATTGGCTACCATGGTAACTATGTGAAAAAGTGTCCTTGTGTAAAGGCAAATTTTACTTGCATGGATATACCAGAATAGGCATACACAGTGTTTTGTTCAACTGCATATATTAGTAGTATGGAATAAATTTCAGGTTTTATATAACTTCCTTTAAAAGCGTGAAAGGCATTCATTTTATTTGACATCCATTACCCTTCTAATTCATTAAATTCTAGTGTTTTTTGGACTTGGAATATGTCACTGAATCCCAATAATATTTTGTTGGGGATTAAGCAAGCACAAATTATATAACTATAAAAGGTTGTGGAATTTTCAATGATTGTTTACTAAGAAGCAAAATCCAGACTAAGAGTTCATGGCAAAAAAATTGGCTTTGCTGATGATATCATGAAATAAATAAAAATTAAGATATGGCTGTTTTCTGCTCATGATGCTTTTTACAGCACATTAATGTGTAGTGAAAGATGTACTGAGGGATATATCAGATGTGGAATGCAAACCAGTGAGGAGTGAGAGACATAACATAGAAGAAGTTCTGGCAGATGCAAACACAGGTGTGATTCGTAAGCCTGCAAGGCGCATGCGTATGAACAAAGAAAAGTGGTGCAAGCGCGATAGAGACACCCAGAGGGCTGAGGCTTGCGCAATAGGATGCAGAAGTCTGGAAACGCGCGAATGGGCAAAGAGCAGCTATGGACGCCAAGAGAACCATGAGGTCTGAAGCCTGTTCTGTTCCTCAGCAGCTGCTGAATCGCTTCATTGCAGCAGTTCAGTTTGCTGCAGCAGTCTCACTGAACGCTTTGTCTGTGAATATTGAAGCAAAAGGGCAGAGGATTGCTTAATGAAAGGTGCGGTTTCTGCAATATCCACTGTTGTCCATTTTATTACCACTTTAGTGTTAATGTTTTGCATGTTCCAATAAATATTTGCAGGGTTATTCAGAGAGCGTGAAAAGCAGGAGAATGACTGGAGAATGAAAAATTCTAGGTCAAAATAGCCAAACCAGAAAAATTCTCACTTTGATCTCACTTTCCAAATCGGCTATTTTGACCTAGAATTTTTCATTCTCCAGTCATTCTCCTGCTTTTCACGCTCTCTGAATAACCCTGTTGGTGTTTTGCTCCGCCAAAACCTCAAGCTGAACATTTCCTTATTGGATTATTTGCTCCGTGGAGGCAGCCATCTTTCCCACGTCACATTCAGCTACCCTGCAGCACATCTTTACTTAGCTGCAAGTGCTAAATTAACAGTGCTGAGCTAAAGCACAGCGTTCAGTACCAAGTTGCTAAATTAGCACTTGCAGCGGCTGGGGAACTGAACATGCCTCTGAATAAGAATAACCTAAGAATTTAAGTGGGAACTGTGTACCTCTTTCATTTGCAACTGAAGAAACCAGCAGATTCTGGTGGAATGCGTATTGGATTTCAGCTTTGAATATTTTGTAACATTGGGACAATTTTATATACTACCTTGTTTTTATTTTGTTATATTTTATTTAGGAATAAATATATACATTTTTAGTATCCATTCCCTTGTGGATCTTTTGTCTCCAAGTATCATCAGAGGAGAGGAGAAACGGAGAAAAGAGGGGAGACGTGAGGAAAGTCCGAAGCGAGGTGGGTTTCCTCTAGCAGCGTTCAAGAGTGCGAGAACACCGTTGGAAATAGCTGGTTAGTTTGGTATGCCGGGGATGAAATTTCTGTTGTCTCATTAACCAGGGTTTTGATGGTGTTAGTTTATCAAGGCTGGAGGAAAAGATAGATGTAGTAGCTTCATTAGGTCAAGAGAGAGATAAGAGAGATAAGAGGGGTGAGGATGTATCAGCAGAGAATTGCTCTAGCTAAATAGAGTGGAGGTTTCTGCGAACCTTAGAAGGTTTGGGTTCAGATGGAGGAATGTAGGGAGAACTGAAGTCACAGGTCAGATGAGGATGATTAGACAGAGTGAAATATGTAATATTGAGGTTAGAGACAAGGTCCGAGTAGGAGAATATGAGATCCAGAGTATTGAAAGCTGTGTGCAACGGGAAGCTGGACCACTGCTTAACACGGGGAGCGCAAAGTGTTAATTAGCGTTAGGATCACAAAGTCCTAATGCTAATCACCATCCCATTGCGTTTAACTCAAACGTTAAGCTTGGACCTGGTGCTAACTGATTTTTTTCTGCAGAATCAGTCAGCACTAGTAGAACAAAATACCAAAAATCAGATACACACCTCTCCTCCCGCGGTGGGAATGGCAGCTCGATCCGCTTCTTTTTGACGCAGCACGCAGGGAGCAGAGAGAGACTGGGTGAAAAAGTCCAGCAGTCTCCCTCTGCGAATCACTTGCCGACTTGCCAGAAACCGTGAGGCAAAATCCTCTATGGGGAGATGCTCACGATGGCGCTTAGCCGCTGCCTCGAGCATCCCGAGACTTAGCGCCGCGTTACAGTGCAGGCTGATGGTTTAGCGCCTGCAACATAATATCACGCTAAAACGGGGATGCTAAGGAGAAACCTGCAGGCACAGGTTTTTCTCCTTAACGTCCCTGTTTTAGCGTGAAGATCAAAATATGGCCCATAATGTATTTAAAACATTAGGAGCATTGTTGAGATAATTCAGTATAGGCTGGGGTCAGACGAGCGCACTGATTGCGCACAGTAACGAATGCACTTTATAACGGATGAGATTGTGGTTACATTGTATCAGGTAGTTTTGACTGATGTTGAGAAAAAGAAAAAAAAGCTGTATGCAGGGGTTTCTCTACGTATAGCTTTTTCACATCGATGCCATTTTGGCGTCCATTGCAACATGCGTTGTCCATGCGTGAAAAAGTGCGCACGCACTCCATGTGTTGTTCTCTATTGACTCCTTTGAAAAGCTACGAAGGACAGCAAACAATGCGGTCAGACGGACGTGAAAAGTGCGCTCATCTGACTCCAGCCTAAAATGCAATTGATCAAGAACACCCAAGTTCCATATTATGTAAATTTACAGAACTCTTGTATTCAGTTTAAATGCAGGATGTTTTGTGCACCGAAATATTACCTCCAACCGCTAATTATTATCTTGTTAATGCTCTTGAGTTCTAAAAATTCCTCCTCGATGAAGAGGAATGGCAATTGGATATAGATAAATAGTTTTACATATACCAGTGTTATATTACATCAGACAAGAATGACCTGTAATTTTTCAATCCTGTATGGGTATCTTATGGGTGGCCTACATAAGAGAGCTTGAAGCAGAGAACTTGACTGCTTGTAGATGTGTTGGCACACATTATAAGTTAGTCCTGGTGTTGTTGCTGCTTAGAATTTGTATACATAAAAAATACTTATAGTTCATTTTAAATTCTGCTAGAAACTGCCTATTGAAAAATAATTCACTTTGCTGAGTGAGGGTAGATCTCTGCATAAAAAAGGCACTTTAATAAAAGGCACTATACACATTGTTGTGTATCTGTATCAAGACTAGAAGAACTAAACTAAAATAAAATGGAACAGATTTTAATCATGCTCGTGAATTTTTCAAACTTTAAAATGCACCAGTCATGCCCAAAACAACTTTAGCTCATTTGAAAGTCTTCATGTATCTACCTATACATTGTGTTAGCCAAACTACTAACAGATATATATTTTTTAAAAAAAAACCTTGTAAAGAAATTTCCACGATTATCTTGTTTGCTCTTAGTTCTGTGACATGCCGCATGCCATGTTTCCCTGGGGAGTGATTTATGGCTCTGTAGTGTAGGACACACTCCCCCCAGAGTTGCTGCAAACTAAAAATCCCTATAGGCTCAGAGCATTTGCAAATGATTCACAGATCTTCTGAAGAGATAGGGATGATGGATGCACAATACTTTTAAATGGTTAGCCTTTACCTACAGTGCTGTGATTCCCTAAATGTGTCAGCTAAAGAAATATAGGGCATCAATACATTCATTGCGCTAAAATGGGAACGCAAAGGAGAAAATCCTGCACCTGCAGGTTTCTCCTTTGCGTCCCCATTTTAGCGTGAGATTACGATGCAGGTGCTAAAAAAGCTGCTTGCATCGTAATCGGGCGCTAAGCCCCAGGATCACTCAGGTGAGCTGAGCGCTAATGTTAGCACCAAGAATGTAATGGTGCCCATAGTTTTTTGGGGGAAAGTGGGTATATAAATATTCATGTTTATTTATGTGTGTGTTTGCACTGCAACTAGTCAGTCGGATGAGGAAAAAACTTTAACCTTTCAGAGTTAATATTAGAAGCATGGTTGCTATCTGAGCACCTTCACCTCTCCTTAGTCATCGTGGGCAGAGTTGTCAATCACAAAAAACATGGCTGCCTTGATGAGAAGAGCAGGAAGATTATGAACTACAAAAAACTCCCAAAATTCCATTGGAAGTTGTAAAATAAAAAGATTTACTGGTTAAATTAAGTTACAACAAATCACGTATCACAAAAATCGCAACAATAGACGCATGGTACACTTTAACATATGTGCTGTATCTTGTAACCTTTAAAAGAAATAGTGGTTGCTAACATTGTTTATTCTCACAAGCTGTTAGTAGTGTGGTTCTAAATAGACATTAATTACCATAATATTTATTTGAAGATTTTCTTTACTATTGCAACTTTTATAGCATGACTCCATATTTCAATTAATTCATCTAATAAACATGCCACTTCTTTCTGACCTCTAGCGCGCTGTATGAAAGACAGATGCAGAAGGTACTTAACAAAACATAGTTTCTACTTATGGTATGATAATTACCTTCATAGCATGCCAGAGTTCATGGGCATCGTAAGCTGGAGGAGAATACATCAAACCGACTATTACATCTTTAAAATGACCGTCCAGTTTCTCTTTTAGGAATTCTAGCAAATCCTAAAATAAATAAATCATAATTGTAATCCACAAAAAAGTTTCAAGGTTTTGTATAGCAATATTTAATACCCAGAAACATTTAACTATTGAAGAAGAAAATAAGTTTTATTCAATGCATGGTGTATCTTTCTCACCACAGTCTGCATCGGCCCCGACCCTCTTTCCTTTCATTGTTCATGTCCAGGGTTCTTCACCTCCCCTTGTAATTGTGTCCTATCCTTGTTCTATTCTTCTTGCTGCTTCCACTATTCCTGTGCCCAATCCCTTTCACTACAGTCTATTTCTGTTCTATGACTATCACCCCCATTGTGCCTTTTTATCTATCTCACTGCTCCATCCATTGTACCTTTGATTGGACTCAAGTAACAAAATAATTAAGTTTTCTCTAGACTTATTTTGATGAAATGGACCTAGTATTATGGATCCAAACATCCCTGTTCTAATTCAGGCATGGACTTAACCCTTCACACTCTGCATTGAGAGCAGAGCAATGTACCTCAGGCTTGTGTAATAGAAAAATGTAACAACAAACTAAATGACAAAGGCATGCTAAGAACTAAACCAGTATTTCCCAACCCTGGTCCTCACGTACTCCTAACAGCTGATATTTTAGGCTTGGGTCAGACGAACGCAGTGCGAACGTGCGTGCAGCCGCACTTTATCACAGCCGTAGTAGCAGCAAAAGACGGCCAATGACGGGCAATATACGAAGTACAGCCGCACGAAAGTGCGGCCGCGCAATGCAAGCGGCAAACAAATGCATTTTTTCGAGAACGTGATACCGCTAGTACGGACGTTCAGAGTGCGCTGCGTCCGCTAGCGGCGTGTGTGCGTGATTAGGAGACGTCAGACGCTGCTAATGTCCGGCCAACATAACGTCCAGATGCAAAAAGTGTTTTATTGATGATCCGTACAAAATCAAGGACGAAAATGCGCATCGTATGACCGTTATCGCGTATTCCGTGAAAAAATACGTCCATTCGTTTCGAATGCACTTTTTCACGGACGACGCGAAAAATGCGTTAGTCTGACCCTAGCCTTAAGGATTATCTTGGAGAAATGCAGACTCAATCCTGCAATCACTGAGCAGTAAATCACATCACCTGTGCTTTTGCTTCAGAAATCTGGAAAACCTGACCTGTTAGGGGGACCTGAGGACAGGGTTGGGAAGAACTGACCTAGACTATAATTTAGGTTTCAACATTGGGAATAGTTAGTGATTATGATATACATATGAAGAATGTAATTATGTAATATAGAGAGAACCTTTCATATTACAAGGTAAAGATAATTGCTAAGATATTATGATGTCGAAAATAAATATATTTCAATACAAGGTACATGCCGTAGAAGTAAAGCAAAGTATCTCAACAGTTAACGTGGTATAATAAATATAGAAACTAAGGTCTTTTTGCAATATTCTGCATATCATTTGGATAAAACATAATTACTGTTTCAAATGTGTGGGTGTGTATGCAATGTGTAAACAAATTAATCAGAGCTTGGTGGGTGAGAATGTTTAAATGCCATTAACAGTTCATAAAATATCCTTAACCTCCAAATAGCCTGTAAGGAGTCAAGAGAAGGCATGTGACCGAAAGAAACTAATAGTGCCTCTCTCTGACATGTCATAAATTCACTGTCAAACTATCAAACAGATCTTTGAAAATTATAATAACCGTTTAAAAAAATATTTATGCATGACATTTAGATATATTTTTAATTTCATGGCAATATTTTCAAAACGTTTACTTAATTAAAAAGATATGTATGCTTTGTGGTTAGTGGCTAATTCTAATGCAAGAAATAAGGTTTATTTGATAATATTCATGTTCATTGTATTCCATGGAACATTCTTTGTATTTATGTAATGACTGTAAAATGTCAATGTTCTTGAACCCAGGACATATTTGAAAATGTGAGAAATTTCAATGTATTCTTCCTGGAAAAAACCTTTGCAAATAAATAAATAAACACATATGTGTTACTGCACCATTTATATATGATCTCCTATTAGCTTAATTTCTATTTCATAAAATATGGGCATCGCTTGATACTTTTGAGCACACTTTATATTACACACAATGGTTTCTGTTGAGGGATATTTTAATTTTCTATCAGTTTCACAATATGTGATGAATGATGTCATACCCTGCCGTACAGGCCCGCATAGGTCTGTGCAATCATCATCCTTTGGGCATTGCAGCGTTGAGTTAGAATATCGATCAAGACATCTTTGTCACACTCTGTGGAGGAAAAGATAATATATCTTCTTAAAAAGCTTACTATTATTTTGTAATTTGGTTAGCACAAGAACAGGTATTGATTAAAAAAAAAAATACCTTCCAGCACTGGAAACTGTAATTCATGCTTAATATACAGCTGAGACTAAAACAAATATTAAGAAACACATAGGGGGTTATTCACTAATCACATTGTTTACTGTTCTTACAACCACGTTAACCTTCAGTGATCCAGAGAGGGAAATCCAAACAACAGTAGATGAAGCTTTATTGACAGTAAAACAATGGCAATTAAAGCCTTAACCCCATAGGGACCAGACTGAGTTACCATTGTCAGTCTGAAAGTACCTGCTGCTGTTTTTTAAATTTCTGCGCTATTTGTGTTTAGTTCTAATTATCCTTTTACTAGTTTATGGAACCCACACATATTATATAACGTTTTTCTCGCCATTAAATGAACTTTCTAAAGATACCATTATTTTTATCATAATGTATAACTTACTATAAAATAATTTAAGAAATATATAAAAAAAAATGGAGAAAAAACTTTTTGACCCCTAAAATCTACATCTGCAAAGAAAGACCCCAGCTAAATAGTTTCTAAATTTTGTCATGAGTTTTCCCCTACCGCCCGCAGTTTTCCCCCTACCGCCCCCGTTTTAACGGGGGATTACAATGCAGGCGCAAAAAATACTGCCTGCGTTGTTTGCGCCCGCTATGTCCCGCTAAGCGCAGCCGCGCGCAGTCTTATGGACTCCATTGAGCTCCCCCTGCCGGTCACATCACCAGCCAGATTTCGCCTCGCGAGATCCGGCCGGTCGGCATAGGGATACGCAGGGAGAGACTGGGGGGACTTTTTCCCCCAGTCTTTCTCTGCTCCCGCCGGCCGGAGGAGGCGGTTGGAGCCGCAGTCCTCGCCATGGGACAGGAGGTGAGTATCTGATTAGTTTTTTTATTTTTATTGCTGGTATTAACAGATTCTGCAGAGGCGAATCCGTTAACACCAGGTTGTGGCTCCGGTTAACTTTTCGCTAACCAAAGCCAGACGTTAATCAGCGCTGGGACTTTGTAATACCAGCTCTGATTAACACTTTCCGTTCCCCATGTTAAGTATAGGGAACGCAAAGTACAGTAATCTCGCGCTGCAAAGCGCAAGGTACCAAACGCAAATGTTTTTTTTAACCCATTTGCGTTTGGATTGTAATATGCGGTAGATACCACAGTTATTATTATTATTATTATTCTTTATTTATAAAGCGCCAGCATATTCCGCATCGCTGTACAATAAGCACAGTATAGACATGGTTACAATACATTGAACAACATTTGACAAACAGTACAGGAGGAGATGAGGGCCCTATTCCCGTAGGAACTCACAGTCTAGGAGGGTTGGGGTTGGAAACAGGAGGAGAGGACTGTAAGGTGAGAGTGATTGATGGTTGTGTCAGTGAGTTGGGTAGTAGGCTTCCCTAAATAGGAATCTTTTAAAGGGAGAGTTTGAAAGAAGAGAAGTTAGCGGTATTGATCATGCAGGTGAGCACTACCGTTAGCATTAGGAATGTAATATGGCCCACAATGTTTACATGTTTTTTTTGTCCTTTAACCCTTTCACTGCTGAACCATTTCACCTCTGTGTGCTGAGCTCATTTAGACCATTTTGTGTTCATCATGTTTAAACGTGATTTGAAGTCCTGTTTCATTATATGACCCAGACAAAAACTTTTTTTAAAAAATACACATTTATTTATTATACGTTGCTCTGGCCTTTCCAATGGTACCAACATGACCCTCTAGCTGCCACCAATCGATGGTCCAAAGGCTGGCGCCGGTGCCTGAAACTAATGTCATCGCGCCCACGATTATGTCAATGCGATGGTCGGGGTCCATAAAAGCGGTGGTCTGACTTCAAGGAAGTGAGACCACCATGGGACCCAGGCCATAGAGGTGAGTATAGGAAGGGAGAGCCCCCTATTGTCATGACATACCAGGAACTTCCTTGGTCGTTATGTGACCTTTATCCTAGGACATACCTGGTACGCCATTGGTCGCAATTGGGTTAAAACATGCTCTTTCAAACATACTGTATATATATATTGTAGAGGTCGGCAGGGCTGGGTCCTGGATGGACAATATGTTTCACCCCTATTTGGGTTGTGGTCCCTTTAAGTGCAACCACAGGGTTAATCTTCCTGTCCAGGAAGAGGTTTAAAGCCAGCAACTCCCAGATAGGATTGTGGGAATTTAGGAAAAACGAAAGTAATCAGTGGAAGCTGTGTGTGTGTGTTCCAAAAGCAGGAGACGTGCTGTGCCTTGCTGTGCCTTGCTGGAGAGGCTTCTACATACTGGGGAAAGGATTCCCCAGGTTTGAGACTGTTTAAAGCGCTGGTGAGCCACCATTATTTTTCTGTTTATTTGTGCTGAAGATCAGGACTTTGCTTTAATTTCGCTGAACCCAAGCGTGTACTTATTATGTTGCCTTTTTGACTGCCCTGAAAGGGTGAATAAAGCTGTTTTGTTTGTGAAAGACATTGTGCACGTGCTCTGTGGGCCCCCAAACATCACAATATATATAAATATATATATTATACTTGCGTGATTCACTTTGGACCAAAAACAAACTCAGTCGAATGCTGGCGATATCAAGCACTTGGAAGCATTTGATTTTGGAACTGCCAAGCCACTGAATCAAACTCAAATGACTTAAATACAATCTGATCAATTTGCAATGATTTGGATGACTGAAACCAACTGCCCTCACTCTGCAATCCACATATCCTAAACATAACTCTAATCGTTAAACAAGCAGAAATAATAACCGTAGCCCTAAGGCTAGGGTCAGACTAACGCATTTTTCGCGTTGTCTGTGAAAAAGTGCGTTCGAACGAATGGACGCATTTTTTCACGGAATACGCAATAGCGGTCATACGATGCGCCTTTTCGTCCGTGATTTTGTACGGATCATCAATAAAACACTTTTTGTGTCTGGACGTTATGTTGGCCGGACATTAGCAGCGTCTGACGTCTCCCAATCACGCACACACACCGCTAGCGGACGCAGCGCACTCTGTACGTTCGTACTAGAGGTTTGACGTTCTAGAAAAAATGCGTTCGTTTGCCACTTGCGTTGCGCGGACGAACTGTCGTGCGGCCGTACTTCGTGTGTTCCCCGGCATTGGACGTCATTTGCTGCTAGCACGGCCGTGATTTTGTGCGTCTAAACGCACGTTAAAACTGCTTTCGTCTAACCCTAGCCTAAAAGTTATTTTAACATGAACCCTAAACCTAATCAAAAACAAGCAGAAATAATAACCCTAACATTAAAAGTAACCCTATTCGTAATATACACAGAAATCCAAAACCTAACAGTAACCCTAATCCTAAACATAACCTAAAAACTAGGCATAACCTAGGCATAAACCTTTCCCTGAAAGTAACTCTAACCTTTGAAGTAACGCCATTTGCCACATATGAACCATCCGAATATCCTGATTTAATCCAATATATTCTGATCAGTATGAATCAGAAATTTCAAAATCTGAAATATTTCTGAATCTGTAATATTTGGATCCAAATATTTCCCGAATCTAAGCCGAACTGATATGGCTTGCCGTGCACATGTGTAATTTATACCTATATATACTACATAACATAGGCTGCATTTTAAAACATTTTTGGCTATTATTCTAATTACACAAACATGCGCGCATACACACACAGACTCGCACGCATAAATTAGTACTAAAAAACATGGAATCTCTTGCAATCTGGTCCCCTGTAATTTGCATGTAATACACAGGTCTATTCACCAGGTGAAACTCAGGCGAATTGGCAGGAGAAGTGAAAATTCTAGGTCAAAATAGCCAAACCAGAACATTTCTCCCATTTATCTCACTGTCCAAATTGGCTATTTGGTCTAGATTGTCCTTCTGCCAATTCTCCCGTTTCACCTTTAGTGAATAGACCTGATAGAATTTGACATATACTTCCAATGACATGGTGATCTCTAATAAGTGATCTATGCTCAGATTTGAATGATCTAATATTAAGGATGTATTAGGGATCAGAGGAGCAGCTTTTAATACATTGGTTAGGACTCACTCTACCGAGAGGTGTCTTGATGGGGCGAGTGAGCTTACGCTTCAATGGCCGTTTAAGCAAACTAAAACCTCTGACAATGTTTTGTTGCACATGAAATTATATAGAAACGAGCACAGATGACATATCATTTTATTTTTATTTTAATATTAGAGTGCACGCCGTTTTTTTTCCAGTTGGGTTCTTATTTTCCCGACTCGTTTGTATTCATTTCGGGTCGTTTCAGCAGGTTTTTGTTTCGTTTCGGTTTGTTTCGTCAATTCATGTCGATTCGGCAGTCTGTTTCAATGGGTTATTTTGTTTATTTCGTTTTCCCATTTTTGTAAGTAATACACTTACAGCAAATTATTTTAAAGAAACTAGCCTTTTTTCCATCATGGCTTTCAATGTTAAAAAATCCCTGTATTTAACTGTTTATTAAATATATCTTAAAGCATTTATTTTTTTCCTTTACAGCAAGAAGTGTCTGCATTTATTTATTTGTTAGGATTATTTTGGCATTTTTTGGGAATTTTTGGGTTGATCTTTAGGTTTTCACCCAAAAATTCCCCAAAAATGCCAAAATAATCCTAACAAATAAATAAATGCAGACACTTCTTGCCGTAAATGAAAAAAATAAATGTTTTAATATGTTTAATAAACAGTTAAATACGGTTATTTTTTTTTAACATTGAAAAGTTTTAAAACTATGGTGGAAAAAAAAGCCTAGCATCTGCATTAATTAATAATTAGAAAGTGACATGTATGTAATACATATTATATAGAGGCACAGACAGCATCTGCATTAATTATAAAGTGAGCAGTAATACATATTATATAGGGGCACAGCATCTGCATTAATTATAAAGTGAGCAGTAATACATATTATATAGGGGCACATCATCTGCATTAATTATAAAGTGAGCAGTAATACATATTATATAGAGGCACAGACAGCATCTGCATTAATTATAAAGTGAGCAGTAATACATATTATATAGGGACACATCATCTGCATTAATTATAAAGTGAGCAGTAATACATATTATATAGACACATCATCTGCATTAATTATAAAGTGAGCAGTAATACATATTATATAGGGGCACAGCATCTGCATTAATTATAAGTGAGCAGTAATACATATTATATAGGGACACATCATCTGCATTAATTATAAAGTGAGCAGTATACATATTATATAGGGGCACAGCATCTGCATTAATTATAAGTGAGCAGTAATACATATATATAGGGGCACAGCATCTGCATTAATTATAAAGTGAGCAGTAATACATATTATATAGACACATCATCTGCATTAATTTAAAGTGAGCAGTCAGCAGGCAGCATCTGCATTAATTAAAAAGTGAGCTGTTCCGTTTTTTTTTCGTCTTAGATTATTTTCGTTTCAGTTCAATTCGTTACGAAATTGATTTAGTTATTGATTGTTTTTTTCCGTTTTTTCAGCATTTCGTATCATTTGCGTTCCGTTTAAATTCGTTTAGGTCTCATAACGAAATTATTTTGTTTATGTTGAAACTTTGATTCGGGAGTTCGTAATTTCAGGCGGCCGATATTTCGTTTCGGAAATGCTCCCGAAAGAACAAAAATGGTAAATTTCGTACGAAATTCAATTTGGAACGAAACGAATTGCACAGATCTATCTAATATATAATTTGCTTGAACAAAACATGTATTAAACAAATATAAAAATTCTTGAGGCCACCCATTTTCCTAAAATTCCTGTAGCCCTAGAAAGGACTTATTCTGTTTCATTAGCTCATTCATTTTACGATACCTCTGTTTCTTTTGTTGCCATATTTTCCTGATGTATAGCATACACATGACAGACATTGACATACTCTTTCTATAATGTATACTACATGTGCATATATACTGCTATAGCAGCTAGAACATTTGTAGTGTAGCATTTACTATACTTATCTTTAACTAGATATAACATTGCATATTTTATATACAGTACTTTAGCTGAAATTCATTGAAAAGCTTCATTTAAAATACAAACCAGCTATAATTCCGAAGAATGACATCTCTGTCTTCAGCAGCGTGTGAATAATAACTAAAACATGTATTATCCACGGTAAATGGAGTTTTCACTGACAAAATTATTAAAGTGCTTGAAATGATCTATTTTCATAAACATGGCTCATATACCAGAGACAATTAAAACAAAACTAATTGAAGCCTATTATTGATACAGATCAGGCAGTAAAGATATGTGCAGTTCGAAAATAAAATATTGCACTATTTAATGGAACATTTCCTCTTCAATAATCTATATTAAATACACATCATCTTTCTTTTTGTTCCTGCCAGCTGTAGTCTGTGAATTACTACCCTCTAAACTCACTAAGAAATTATACCAACCTAGCTACTTTAGGGTCATCATTCAAGACATTCTCTAGCAAGTAAATAGGCAGTTAAATCAGTTTCCTTAGATAAAATGGCAAGCTTAGGTTATTTCCAAAAGCGCAACCGCAAAATATATTCAGTGAAATTATCTAAATAATAAAAGCAGTAGGTAACCAAGAAATAAACAGCACACATGGGGTTAAATAGTTCTGAATTAGAAAGGAAAATATAGGGATTATTCAATAAGCCCCGAACTTGCCATTGATTGGCACCGAACATTGAATTTCACAATACGGTGCAATTTCGTTGCAGTTCCTCTATTCATTAAGCTGTAAATTCGCCAAATACTGGCGAATTGACAGCGACACACATTGCAGATCGACGCAGATCAGCGACCTTAGGCGATCTTCAGCAGCAATAAAGCTGACACTGAAGTGTCAGTGAAATGCTCTGATTTTTGGAGTTTCAGTTTGACAGGTTTAAAACAGGTGAATCCCATAAGATTCAATGTATAAAAAATATTGTTTTAATTCCTTTTTTTATTCAACTTTTATTCTTTTCGTTTTCAGAAAATCGTCTTTTTAATTTATTCTTTAAAGGACCTTTTTTTTATTATTTAGATACATTTTAATGCATTTTTATTGGTTTAAACACCTATTAGAAGAATAGAAGTGTTCCATTTAGGTTTTTTTCTGCAGTTTGGTGGTCATCGACGTTCAGTTTGGCGGTCTTCAGCGGCAATCAACGGTCTGTTCGGCGGTCTGTTTGGTGGCAGTCGTCGCAGCTTTATGTTTGGTGCACTTTGGAGATCCTGCAGTGAATAGTGAACGGAAGTGCACTGAAGTGCGCCGAATGAGAGAGCACTGAAATTTCTGTGAAATCTCGGTGCTTTCTGAATAACCCCTTATTGCTTTTCAAATGTATGAAAGGCAGAACCGGCTGGGTGGAGTAGAGGCAACATCACTGCTCTGCGTGGAGAGAGCCTGTGGAGCCATGGGCTCGATCCCGACAAGCACCTCTCCAGCAAGTGCCCTTGGGCAAGACACCCAAGGCTCACACTCGCCTCCCAGGACATACCCGAAAAGGAGAGAAATCTCAATGTATCCTTCCTGGCAAAATCATTTCCCAAAAAAAAAAAAGATTATTGTGTTTCGGGAGGTTTTTCTCAAAGTTGTGAGTATTTTAATTGGATAAATTAAATCCAGTCTGATTTACTCATAAGCCACTGTAGGTTAAGCTACATAGGGTGAAAATTCTATGTAAATGTAAGTTAACTTTAAGTGTTTAGAATCGTTCTGGAAATGAACAAATTATGAAAAACCAGCCCGACCATTTTTTCTTACCCTTCCCTCCATTTGATCATTCAACATACAGTGTGTGCTGACATACCATTACTATAATTACAGACTGCTGCTCTGTTGATGATAGATTTCTTTAAAAAACCTAACATTCATTCAACAGACAGGCAAGAAGCAATCAAATCGTTACACTCTTACCAGACAGGAAAGAGCCGTGTGTCATAAAATTAGTTTATATAAATGATTTGATTTTTCAATTATTTTCTATTCCCAGTTAACGATTTCTTTCACCATGCAGCTTGGTATTGTATATCACATGATAAATTATCCTTTGTTCTTATGTTACCTCTGTCACTACCAATGCACTATTGACATTAAAATGTGATAACAGGGAAATGCTGCTAAAATAATTTACACGATCCATGCTTAATAGTATAAAACATACCAAAGCCTTGAAGAGCACCTCCAATCATCTGTGCATCCATCATGGGATCAAAGCTTGGATTTGGGAACACAGTCCCTTGAACTTGCTGAAATAAAATCATTTTAACATGGTGTCAAAAAAAATCATTGTCATGAAATGAAAAAATATGTTCAATTAAACATGAATTGTGTTGATGTTTCACTGTATTTAAGGCATGTTTTTTTACATAATAATCAAATTCCCTACAAGCGTAAATGTGGCCCATGCAGCAAATGATCTATTTGATATAGTAATGCTCTTACTTTGATTTTTATTAAATAGCTTAGGATAAAAGTACACGTCTAAATGATTAGGGAATAGCTACAAATGCAAATGATAGCTTCTTGATGCAAACCCAAAGGCTTTGAGTCCTATAAAAATAATCAAAACACTTTTTCTGTCATGGCAGAATAAGTCACAAATCTATATTTCAAGTTCAAAACAAAACAAGGGCATTTATTCTACCACTTTGCTGGTCCATAGAGAGATTCCTCCGCAGGGTACTCACAAATATGGAGTTTAAGACAGACATTTATGTTTTTCAATCTAGGTTTATTTTATTAATCACCTTTCTCTTTTGAAACTGTGAAACGCGTCATAATAGTTGTATTATGTAACCGAATTATGTTGTAAAACACACCTTGCAATCTAGTGGAGAAGACACTGTTATATGAGAACTGATAAAGCTCTCGGTGCCTCTTTTCCTTCTCTTTTCTTTCTGTAAATGAATCAGGAAGATTATACACATAGGGCCCTATCACCTGGTGTGAGCTAACCCTAGCGTCAACATGTTTTTGGGTTAGTCTAGTCTAGCGCCTGACCAGCAGATTGTTTACCTCCCACTAGAAATGGGAAAAATCACTTAGTGCATGGTAATTTGCGATTCGTTGCTCAAGTTTACTGTACTTACCACGTCCTATACTTAACATGGGGAGCACTAGAGATCACTTGTGCTATTGTAACCAACAGATCATTTGGTGCCAGCGCTAAGTTTTTACCGGCGCTAATCGCAAATATTTACCTACTGCTCAACCCTGGTGTTAACTGATGAAAAAGGAAAAAAAGGGAAAAAAAAGTCAAAGGTCCTTGTCCGAAATTAACAGGCAATTAACAGGCAATTGAAAGGAAAGGTATAGCATACATTTTGTAAGGCCAGGATAGGGCAAGGACCTGGGGAAGTTTACTGGGACTTTGTGGGTGGCCTTGAGGCTTTCTTTATCTATGATCACTGGGAGAGCTTACCTGGACTGTGTGGGTGGCCTTAAAACTGTTCTTTTTCTATGGTCACGGGGGGGATTTTACCTGGAAGGTGAGGGTGGCCTTAAAACTTTCTTTGATTTAAGAAGTTCTTTGTTTAAGGACTCTGTGGGAGTTACCTGGACTGGATGGGTAGAATAAGACTTATCTTGCGTAAAGACAGGATTGGTGCAAGTACCTGGGGGAGGTTATCTGGACATAAAGGTATATAAGGGTTGGGAGGAGGAAGTGACCATTTTACAAAGACCCAGGAGAGGGGACAAGAGAGGATTTACCACCCTCCCCCATTTTTCTCTTCACTGCTGTTTTTGTTTTGTTGTTCAGATCTGTCACAGATTTTGGCAGGATTGGAGTCCCTGGTCAGCGCTAAGTCAAGTGGAACTCCGTAATAGGAGCATGGGAGAGGGGGTTCCTGACCGAAAGAGGGGCAGGGACCAAACTCTGGTGAATGGCAACTGCCTGCTGGGAAAAACCCACACAGCTGGCAGCTGGAATGTATGCAAAGAGCATACAAAAGGATGGATATATTTATAATACAATGCTGACCAGGTCGTGTTTTCTTTGGTTTTCAATGTTAATAAAATCATAATGTTAATAAAGGTGTGGCCAAGCCATTTCCACTTAAATCTGGGTGTCTGTCTCTAAATCACGTGGGAGCGGGGCTGGTTATAGTGTTAAGTTTCAAGAGGGCAGGCAGTTGGCAGTCATGCAGCACAGGTGTTCTCTTGGCCCCATACACCATAGTAATGGATCTGGTCAGCCATATCACTGCTGTTGCAGTAGGCTATATTATGATATATTATATATGTATCCTTTATCCACATATACAGTGGCAAGAAAAAGTATGTGAACCCGTTGGTATTACATGGAGTTTTGCATGAATTGGTCATAAAATGTGTTCTGATCTTCATCTAAATCACAACAATTTGAAAAACACAGTCTGCTTAAAATAATACAACACAAACATTATATGTTTTCATGTGTTTATTGAACATAACATGTAAACATTCACAGTGCAGGGTGGAAAAAGTATGTGAACCCCTAGTCTAATGACTTCTCCAAGAGCTAATTGGGGCCAGGAGTGAGCCAACCTTGAGTCCAATCAGTGTGATATTATTGGATGTGTTGCTGAAAGCTGTCCTGCCCTTTAAAAACACACACCAGTTTTGGGTTTACTGGTTTCAAGAAGCACTGCCTGATGTGAACCATACCTCGTAGAAAAGAGCTCTCAGAAGACCTACTATCAAGAATTGTTGACTTGCATGAAGCTGGAAAGGGTTACAAAAGTATCTCCAAATGCCTTGATGTTCATGTGTCCACGGTAAGACAGACTGTCTACAAATGGAGAAAGTTCAGCACTGTTGCTACTCTCCCTCCGCGTGGGCGTCCTGTAAAGATGAATGCAAGAGCACATCGCAGAATGCTTAATGAGGTAAAGAAGAATCCTAGAGAGTCAGCTAAAGACTTACAGAAATCTCTGGACATGCTAACATTTTTGTTGACACATCTACAATAAGGAGAACATTAAACAAGAATGGAGTACATGGGAGGACACCGAGGAGGAAACCATTGCTGTCCAAAAGAATATTGCAGCACGTTTGAAGTTTGCAAAAGAGCACCTGGATATTCCACAGCACTACTGGCAAAATATTCTGTGGACAGATGAAACCAAAATTGAGTTGTTTGGGAAAAACACACAACACTATGTGTGGAGAAAAAAAGGCACAGCACACCAACATCAAAACCTCATCCCCACTGTAAAACATGGCGGAGGGAGTATCATGGTTTGGGGCTGCTTTGCTGCCTCAGGGCCTGGACGGATTGTTGTCATTGATGGAAAAATGAATTCCAGAGTTTATCAAGACATTTTGCAGGAAAACATAAGACCATCTGTCCGCCAACTGAAGCTCCGCAGAGTATGGGTGAAGCAACAGGACAATGACCGAAAGCATACAAGTAATTCAACAAAAGAATTGCTTCAACAAAACAAAATATGCCTTCTGGAGTGGCCCAGTCAGAGTCCTGACCTCAACCCGATTGAAATGCTGTGGCATGACCTTAAGAGAGCGATTCACACCAGACATCCCAAGAATATTGCTACACTGAAACAGTTTTGTGAAGAGGAGTGGTCCAAAATTACTTCAGATCGTTGTGCAGGTCTGATCTGCAACTACAGGAAACGTTTGGTTGAGGTTATTGCGGCCAAAGGAGGGTCAACCAGTTATTAAGTCCAAAGGTTCACATACTTTTTCCACCCTGCACTGTGAATGTTTACATATTCTGTTCAATAAAAACATGAAAACATATAATGTTTGTGTTGTATTATTTTAAGCAGACTTTGTTTTTCAAATTGTTGTGACTTAGATGAAGATCAGAGCACATTTTATGACCAATTCATGCAAAACTCCACGTAATCCCAAAGGGTTCACATACTTTTTCTTGCCACTGTATCCTAATTCTTATATATTGCCTAATTTTAAACATTTCATGCTGGGGGTTATTCATAGTATGTAAGCGGTTGATTATTAGGGTGACCGTGTGGACCATATTTAAAGGGACACATGGATAAGTCTTGCCCTGAAACATGTGTTATTTATATGCTGCATCAGGGAAATTATTGTTGCTCACCTGGCCTTCCTTTCACATCTATTAAATGCGGTGTAATGATTCTACATGCTGTTGGGTGGCATTTATCATGCAATGTCCATCAGCATTAATTAATATATGTGTGCATATAAACATGGATGATACAGCCACTTTGGAGGATTTTAATAATGCAGGGTGTGAGGGCTCTTGGCTGGATGTGTCCATACTTATACAAGCTTGTGAGGGCAGAGGATAGGTATGGCCCGGCTCTCTGCACTGGAAAAAACTGTTCTATCCTGTACTGTGCAGTTTTTATAGTTGGACATTTGAGGCTAGGGTCAGAGTGGGGCAGTCGGAACGCGCGTGCAGGCGCACTAAATCACGGCGGCAGTAGCAGCACATAACGGCCAATGACGGCCAATATACGCAGTACGTGCGTACAAAAGTGCGCCGACACCACGCAACCGGCAAATGAACGCATTTTTCTCAGAACGTGAAACCGCTGCTACAGACGTACAGAGTGCGCTGCGGCCGCATGGCAGCGTGTGTGCGTGATTAGGAGACGTCAGACGCTGCTAGTGTGCGGCCTACATAACGTTCAAACAGCCGGATTTCCTTAGAATTGCGTTGGTGAGTACCTGCGACTGTGCGACTGTGGTCGTCTGACCACTTAAGCGTATTCCGTGAAAAAATGCGTGCGCACGCATCGACGTACATTTTGACGGTGGCCGCAGAAAATGCGCTCATCTGTCCCTAGCCTTAAAGTAAAAATGCGGCTTTAACTGTCTGGAACTTGCAAGTTGTGGATTATTTTTTAAATAGTTTATTTTACAGTAGACACATTGTGAGTTACAAGCTAAAATGAAAAAGTGCAAGTTTTACTGTATGGACATTGTGAGTTACTTTTATATGCAAAAAGAGTAATTTACTGTAAAAAATATTTCTTTCATATAAAACTGTTTAATGTAAAATGAGTGGTTTATATAAAAATAAATTTTTAGCCCCATAACTCGCACTTTCCCTAATGTGCTAAATCCTAAATTTTAAAAGT